>JAVHNF010035347.1:34490-46704 GCA_034783455.1 Micropsitta finschii
GAGGAAAAGCAAACCACAAAACCATGCGACTTATGCGCACACTTCTGTGTATGCAAGGGCCGGGGAGGACTGCAAAACTACACGTTCAAAAAGGCAGCTGTGGCCCTCACCAGGTCTAGAGCATGAGGAGCTTTGTGAAAGGGGGTGCCCTTCACTGGATCTTTGCCTGGGGGTCCTTCTACAAGTTATGCTGTTAATGCCAGTGTCACTGTAAGAGTACTGTCTGAAATCCTTCTCTCAGTGACATGTGTCCATCTCCTGCTCTGATTTTGTCCATTAGAGTCACTGAGAGAGAAACTTGTCCTGCATCTCAACAGGTAGTGGCTTCAAAGCATAAGATGTGTGAGAGTTCCCAAGGGACTAGCAGCATGTCCAGGCCACAGAGTGTTTGTGTTTTGGCTTTAGCTATGTGGCCACACCGTATGTAGGAACATTATGTCCCACTAAGAGCCTTTTTATTGCCCTGAACTGAGTAAAATGTTGAAACCTGAGCTGTCCCCTCATGCTGGCTGGGGAATTTCTCATCTCCTGAGACCTAAAGTCCAATAAATTCACTTTTCCCCCTGCTTTTGCTTGACGATAAGTTTTGCTCATTGGAAGGAAATGTTCTATATAATTTCAATTTTATTTTTTGTACTTAAGTTTTGTTTTGAGAAAACCACCTTGATCTTCCTTCAGTCCACACTGATCTCATGTTGAGTAATTTAAATCATAAAATCATGAAAACCTTTCTCATGGGAGAATGTGGCTCATCAAAATCCTGTCACTTGCACTTGGAAGGTAAAAAGTACTTTGAAGTGGTAATGAAGTAAGTTCATGCTGCTTAACAGAGTTTTGATAAGATCGTGTTCACTGGGTGAGTACTTATCAGAAGAGCTGTAATTCGTTTAGTGGAAACAAGGATCCCAGTGGAAAGTATTTAGATTGGAAGATCTAGCTGTTCAGCTTCTTAGCAAAATGCATCCTCCTCCCTTTTGCATGTCCTTTAAAGAAGCAAGTGTGGTGCTCCTGGGCCATCTCCCATCTACATAGTGACTGTGTTTACCAAGGGCTTCAGAGCCAATAACTGAAGATAATGTTGTGGTTTTCAACATAAGCACAGTGAACTTTCAGTCTTTCCTCCTCTGGAACAAAAATGTGCGTTTGCCAGGTGAGTGGCGAGCTCTCACTTGCTCTCTTACACGGCTATGCTAGTAATGTCATACTCCTCCCATTCTCCACAATGTATTCATGTTCCCAAATTCCTGTTCCTTTTTCTGTATCTCCTGGGTTTTTAATGTGATCTATCCTTTCTGCTTTCTCTGGGCCTGGTTGAAATATTTTACAGTGGGATTTTTAAAAGAATTCAGGGTAGATGCCCATCTTATACCCCACCGTGCTTTGGCCCTCAAGATTACTCTATCTGACCTCTATTTTTTGATTTGTACAGCTTAGTAAACTCTACTGGCAAAGTGCTGAAAGCCATCAGGCATTTCAGAGTCAGGGTAGCACCCCTGTCCCTCAACCACTTCAAGTCATGCAATCTTTTAAGTAGACAAAATGATGAAAGAAACGACAGATCCTAGTAGCTTTCCAGATAACTGAGCCATTTGTGGAAAAATCAGATTTTAAAGAGATTGAAGCAGTTGGAATGGGTAAAACGCACAGTATATTATTAAAAACAGGAGGAAAGAGAGTGAGGTTTATATTTTTACAGAGTGATTCTGTTGTGTTTGAGGCTTGAAAAAAAACCACTGTGGGGATGGTCAAGTACCCACCTCAAAGAGAGGGGACACTATGGGCTATAAAATGTTGCTTTCACTAACCATATATTGGCTGGCATGGTACATACATAGATGCAGGAAAGCCCTTTGTGATTTCTAAAGAGAAAAGATTAGTGTGAATATCAGCTACTCATGAAAAGCTGACAATACAGGCAGAGCTTTTGGAGGTTTTGAGAAGTAATGTTTTGGTATGAGATTGTCTAAGGCCCCTAATGGAAGACATTGGATTCCCTGAACATGAACATATCTAGTAGCTTAGAGGGATGAGCTTGTAAGCAACTGAGCTTGAGCAGTGGCCTCAAACACCAGTGACTGTTGTGCCACAGTATGGACAGGAGAACAGCATTGTCCTTCTATGTACTTTCCCCCTCCTGCAGTGACAACAGGTTATTCACACCTTGTCCCAAAGGTCCTGACTGACTGCAGCAGTTGAATTGCTGAGGGAAGAATTGGGGTAGCAGCATCTGTTTTCCTCTATAGGTTTCCATGCAGTGAGCATGGCTGGCCACTTTTCATGTCCACATGGTGCCAGGTGAAAAGTTGTGTCTCTGGGGACAAAGCTCTCTTGATTAACATGAAGAGGTGGATGAAGTTGTGGGATTAGGGGTCTGCATCAGGTGTACTTCCATACATGAGGAGGAGGGCAGTGTCTCAGGGAGTTCAACCCTGCAGCAGCTCTGACAGGAGGGAACAACTCTGTGTCTTCTGCCTCTGTATTTAATCACAGTGGGAGTCAAGTGTCGGGGAAGAGCTCACAAATCACACCAGGCAGTTTTGTTGTGTGGCTGTAGCAGTATGACAACTGTTAACAACTTCCTGCTTGGGTAAATTATATCAGACATTGCTTCGCAAAGGTTGCTGTAATGACTTTTCAACAAGAATTTATCCTGGAACCATGACACGGAGCGTAAGTAATTGCAATCATACGCTACTTGTGTCATTGATGGTTTCTGCTATTCTGTAGTAACTACTATAATACTGTGTGTAATTGGAAAGAAATACAGTATTTTTCTGCTTTCTTAAGAACAAGAATTGTTGCTGAAATAGAGAATGGTCCCTAAAATCCTGCTGTGTATTTATGTAAATCTATGTAATATGAAATGCAAACTTTCTTATCTGGTACCATCTAAACTAATATTGTACTCATGGAACTAGTATTGATTGTCTCTGCTTTTGAGGTATATTTTTGGATATCAGTATAATAATCTACCATGTAAATCATTCACTGTGTTGGGTTCATAAGAGAAGCAAGACTGAGTCTAGACAAAAGTGTCTTGTGTTATTCTTGAAAGACTCAGATTTAGAAAGAAGGAAGATTCCATACTCCTGTAAGTCTCTTTTATAAGTTTTTGAGGATTAGAAATATATGGGCAAGGCTTGTGTGGGTCTAGCTTTCCAAATAAATTACACTCATGATATTGCTTCTGGGAACATCTGCATTTAAATGAATCGCAATACAGTAATACTATCTTCCGATAATCCATCTTCTCTTTTTTCCAAGGAAAGTATGTCTGGTGTGTGTCAGTAAAAGGGGGTCAGTGAAAAACAAAATAAAATGCTGAGGCAGGAATGAAAGCAGCATCACTTAACTTGGACAAACTGGATATTGCTAAACTAGATCTGTGAACCCTGACAGCAGAAATGAGTCATAAATACCTGTTGATTTATTTTTTTTTCTTCTACAGGCATCAAGGTTATATTTATACCTACAGACTGTCCAAGACAGAAACTGGGTCCTGGTGTGCTGAGGTGTGTACTTCTCCTTTCTCTTCTGAAAATTTCTACATCCTGTTGGATGTTTGTATTGATTAAATGAAATAGATTAAAATTATTCATGTTTCTGCATAGTCTGATTTGCATCGAAAGTAATCGATTTTGAGTGTGCCCATCAGTAAGATGTCTTGGTACCATGTCTGACAGTCTTGAACTTGTAAATTAATTTCCTGTCACATTTCAGCTGTTGCATAATGCAATAGTGCATTATTTTGCATCATTGTAAGTGACAAAAATATTGTGTTTTTATAATTTGACAAGTACAATCTGGTCCCTACAATCCCACACATCATCAGAATATTTGAGAAAATTATTTTCAATCTATGGTGTTTTAAAGTTAATTTCTCTCCAAATTAATTCATCATTGGTGCAAAACATATATAGGGCAGCTGAAACTTGATACAAAATGCATTTTCACCCATCTGGTAAGAAGCTGGTAATTCAAGTGTAGAATTAACACTATTTGCAATACAGACAACTACTTGTGTTGATAGAATTGGCATGGTAACCTGTGTTTCTTTTATGAAGGTCTTGTTCTTTGGATGTACTCTGTGCATTAATTCATACTTAGCTTGCACATTAATGAACACTGATTACAAACATTAAATAACTTCTAGACAGGCCTAATTCCTTGGCCATTATTTAAATAGAAGTGGTCTGGAATACAAAACTAATTCCTGTGGTTACTCAGAAGCAGACTAGGGAGTAAAAGTGACTCACATTACTGAGGAGCAAATAATTATCTCTGTCGCCCTTGGGTATGGTACCCAGGAAGAATTTGCTCGTTCATTCCTGTAAGGCAGGAATGGGAGCACGCTGTAGATTTGTACTGTCCAAGCAGGAGGTTTCTTGGGGCAGGCTGGGGGTGGTAGTGCACCCAGTGTGCTAGAGTGTCTCAGGAAGGATGCTGGGATCCCCAGAGACCCGTGGAGAATAATATCTCCCTGAGCAAGGATGCAGCCTGCTTTGACCCTAGCTAATGTCAGGATCTGCAGTCTGGTGTTATATAGGCCTGCTACAACTCCTCCCCCATGACCTCCACTGGTTTCCTATGTGTGGGTCTTGGGTTTTCCCTCACTGTATTTTAGGCAACCTTTGTGTTTTACAGCGTAGGTGTCCTGAGAGACCAGGACTCCCAGTACATCTCTCAATACATCCTCTGCAAGGATAGCTATAGATCTGTGATACCAACCCTTCCATTAAACAAACAGGAGCCTTTAAGTAAATGTTGCTAAGAACACGCTGGCCTCAGCTGTTAGAAACAGCAGCCTAAATCCAACTTATTCCCCTCTAAATGTGCCTCCAAGGCCAAACCAGGCTCCAGATGCAGCTGATGCTTTCCTGTCTCTGCTTCCTTCCCTGGGGCTGATTAGTCTTTGACAAGTTCAGATCACACCCATCTTTCAAGGAGGAGGCGGGGAAATTAAAACAGCACTGGTAAAATCCCAGCCAGTGCGAGGCTTCCAGCTGGTGCCAGGGAGGCAGGATTTAGCCCACTACACCAATGAGAGTGAGCAGGGTCCCTCGGCTGGGACTATGTCAGCAGGACCTATGCTTGTCCTCCCATGACTTTGGTAGGGAAGAGAATGCCCTGAAGAATTTAGCAGAAACATTGGATCTTTTATTAAAAGTAGGCGCAGTTTCATTTCACAGTGTTTGAAAAGATGCTAACATAGAAAGATAGAAAAACTCCCACTTCCAATAAATAGGTAACATTTTGCTGCTGCCTTTGTAAAGAGGTAGACAGAATATTCAATGAACGCATAGACCAGTATTAAATGCCCAGAGAAAGTCTTGCAAAAAGACTGTGTCCATGCCTGAATTGAGTGGTATGAAGACTCCTGCTACTCAGTAAGTGCCAGGTAGCTCTCTAGATTGTCTTATTTATTTCCAGGCTGGAAGTATCTTACCGATAAACCCAAGGTTGGAGGTTAAATCACTGGCTGCAATAAATCAGGGTCAGAAATAGCAAAAGATCATTTGGGAATTTGCCTAATAAGCACGACAGGCTCTGGGATTCTCCTGCAGTGATTAAGAAATTGTCCCTTTTCCAACCTTATATGACCACACAGCTGGAAACCGCTCTTAGTGCACGGAGGGGAAGAAGGAGAGCAGTATGGCTCATTGACTCAGTTTAGGCTGGCACATCAGGAGGTCCAAGTGAAGGGCTGGCTCCTTCCCTGTGGGGTGTGTGTGCTTTTCTGGGGCAAGGCTTCCATGCCTGGCACAGAGCTCAGCATCCAGCATCTCCTCTCACCTCTCACCCCTTGACTTCACAGACAGCGCCCGGCGTCCACCGGAGGCACTTTCGGAAAATGCACAACCTCATTTCGGCCTTCCAGAAACCTGACCAAGGCATCATAACGCCTCTGCAGCACCCCGTCATCAACCACGCGAAAGCCAAATACCCTCCTGGTACTCATGGGGCTAAGGGATCTTTGGCCATGGCTGAGCAGAGCTCTACGTGGAGGTGGGGATGGAGGTCTTAGATTTTGCATCTTTGACCTGAGCTAGCCAGCATTGACAGAAATATGTCATAGCTTTGCTACCACATGACTGAAGTGCTGGCACCCAGGTGCTTACTAGGGATAGGACCTGTCAATGTGGTGAGAAAATGAATTTTGAATATGTATTCCTGAGTGCTATACTGGTGGTAGATACCTTCCCTCCTAATAGCCCTTCCTCTTGTAGGTATGAACTTTCTGATATGTTTTTGTGCAGTATTCACCCTTTCATATTTTTGTGGTTATTTTTCTTAGGGATAAATGAAGGCCATGACTTCCACCAGCAGCCATCATGAAGATGTTTCCCCATGTGTGACATAATCATATCTTCCAGTATCTCCTCTCACCCATGCTCTAGAACAGAATGATTCATTGATAGTTAAAACAACTGCATGAGTTTTCTTGTAACATTTGCAGAAATGTGTATTTCATAGAATTTTTAACTCAAAATTCAGAAGTTTTAGGTTTCTGAATGTTTTGACTTTAAGGGATTTTACTTTCTTCTTTCTTTTTTTTTTTTTTTTCTCCTTGCAGAAGATAAAGAATATCAACTACTAAATAGCGTAATGTCTTCTTTTTTCTTTGTGGTCTCAAGTGCAAAATGTTTTTTACTTCAATATTAGTTCCTGATTAATAATTAGTTACTAATTTTACATTACTTCACTTTGGACTCTGCTTTGCTTTGTTCTGGTCATTTATGCAAAGCTGAGCAAGTCAAGTCCCCTTTTTTCTTTAGCCTTAGCAAAATTGCTTACATTAAAGCCTTGGGTGGGCTGTGTGTCTGTCAGTCATACAGTTCCTACAGGTATGCCACAAGTGGCCCCATGAGGAGCCCTGCTAACTGATTTCCCATCACACCAGGTGCTCTGCTCTGTAATGCATCAGAAATGGCTACCCCTGCCTGGACGTACAAAGTCTGTAGTCTGCACAAGCAATCAAAAGCTTAAGCACTGAGTAGCTGAGACTAACCAGTGATGTGGAGAGCATTGTTTTTCTTTTAGATGTTCTGTGTAGTTGAAACAAACCACCCCTGCATGCAATTTAACAAAATAAATTATTTTTTATGAGAGTTTCTCTGCTTGTCCTTACTTACCCTTGTGTCTTTCCAGCTGCTGCTGGAGGAGAGGTTTGGATCTACAGGACTCATCAGCTGTGCAGGCTTAGTAAGTGTTTACCAAGGAATTTGGAGTACGTGCCTCTTACTCTTGGGGTTTAACAAGCATGATGGTACTATCCTGTTTGAACTGGCAAACACCAGGAAACCCTTTTGAACAGACTGGATGTCCTACAGCCCTCTTGTTTCAGGAAACAGTATTATGTCTGCACTGTGGTGAAAGGGTGGTAGGCACGCTCTATGGCACAGTGGGAGGCACTGGAGTTGATGGGGCTGGTGGTGGTTCCTGAGGCAGCAATTGCCTCTCTCCAATAGTATTTTTATCTCTGAATAAGATACTTCCCTGGGGATGCCTCCTTCACCAGTGTGTTAAAAAACCTAATTGTTGGTATCCTGGATCCTGCCTTGTTTTCACCTCACTAAAGGCAAGATGGACGTGAAGAGTGACAGAGTGTAATGGTCTGCAAGTGCAGGATTCAGTGAGCTTAGGCTGGTTAGGCTGCTCCAAGCAGCGTTTGCTAAGGCTGGAAGCAAGGAAAAGGAAAAACCTTTTCTTTTTTTCCCTGTAAGTGGCTCTGTGTCTGTGTGTAAGAAAGAAACAGTGCAAACAATAAAACATTTTCTGTGAAGCACAGCAAATTCCTTGTAAACCAGCAATGGGAACAAATGCAGTAAAAAAACAGCCCCATTGTAACAGGGACTGGAAGGCAACACTCTTGCAAAGTTAAAACAATTTCAGCTCATTGCTCAGTTTCTGCTGAATGAAGGCCAAATATCATTTATGCTGAAATGTTCCATGTCCCCCCTGACTGGTCATACACTACAGTGTATGTGTTGTTTTGTGCCCCTGTGTTACATATGCTTGGTTGAAACAAGGGTCTCATTCATACAGTGGCAGATCTGCAGTGACTGGTCCGTTTGTTCCTCTCCAGCTTTGTGCTCCTGCAAACAATCCTTCCCTACAGACAAGTGACATGTTGGGTGCTGACAGAGTATGTGTGCGCCCCTGGGCTTCCTGGGAGAGCTCTTTTGCGTCTAAGGAAGTGCTGGGTCTAGACTCCTGGTTTACCTGGCCTCTTCTGGGAGCAAAAAAGAATGTGCTTGGAAATGGTCCCTGGCAGGTGATTTCACTGTGGTGAGGATAAATGCAGTGGGAAGCACTTTGCCTAAGGGCTGTTTCCTTGCTCATCTGCTCTGTAGTGCAGTGAGCTGAAGATAACTGCTTTGCCTATGGGTGACTCCAGAAGTGCATTTTTCTTCTAAAAAATACATAACCCAGGCTGGAAGATGCCATTTTTGTTTAAAGATAAGAAACTTGTTTCAGTTTCTGATGTAAATTATCATGTTGTTTCTTTTGGGTACCCAAGGGTCTGGAATTGCTGTAGATTTCACCTTAAACAAGGTAAATTCCACCTTAAACAAGGTGGAAAGAGAAAGGAAGGCTCATGCTACCTGTGAGACAAGGAGCTGATGCTTAGTTATAGGAAGAGAAAAATGGAAATGGTATAGATTGACTTAGGTGTAAGAGCTACAGATCTTTTTAGAGAGCAGCAGCCTCATTCTGTAGGCATCACTTCCGAGGCAATGCCTGTATCACCTGCTTCTTCCTTCCCTCCACCCCTGCAGCCACACGGGGATGCAGCCCCTCACTGCTCTGCTCTGTCCCACCCAGGGCTGCCACTGCCCCTTCTCCTGAGGGCTGCAGCCCTGGCTCTGACAGAGGATTTTTCAGCTCCCTGCAGGGACCTTGTGTCCTTGCCTGGGCCCTCCCTGCTCTGCTTTCTCCCCAGCGAAGGCAGCGCTGCTCCTCTGCAGCGACTAATCCTGCTACAGCTTTGTTATTCCCTGTGCTATGCCCTCCCCTATTCCCCAGCTCCAGGCATGACAGACCACCCTCAGCACTGAATCAATACCTTTTTCCAGGCTGGTTTTCTTCCCTTTTCTATAAGAACACCCCTTTGGCCTCACTTTCTTCTTATCCATCCAGCACAGGTCTTCCATCATCAACCCTCACACTCTATTATTACAAAGCCCAGCTGCTCCAACCTGGTTTTCACCATGTAACCTTTTCTTCAGCCTTCGACACTCCTGCCCCTCTGGTTCACTGTCTCCTCCTCTCTGCTGCATGTGCTGGGCTTTTTCTTTTTCCCTTCTGATACACAGTCATTCATCACCATCTATTTGAGGCAGCTCTACAGAACATGTAAGTACTTAAACTTTGCTCCTCAATCCCTTCCACCACCATTGACTTCACCCACTCAGTTCTTGCAAGTGCAAAGGCATTTAGCAGATTTTTTTCTCTCTCTCACCTTTATTCTGATGAAATGTAACAACCTGTTCACAGAAACTGTGAAAACTGCAGTTATATCTATGAACTTTGGTGAATCAGAAGTAAAATTAAATCTTGCTAGCAACACCCTGCCCCCCCAGCTTTTGAATCAACTAATATTATCTGAAGCCTTTATTTAGCTGCATGGAAACAACTTTTACTGACATGACCAGAATGTCCCAAATACATGGTATAAACAAAGCCAAGGTCACACACCATCAGTTTGCACCTTTATTTTTTAAAAATGAAATAGTCAAAGTACTTTCTTTTTCAAATATCGACACATAATATATTAACTTTTAGTATTTACAGCGTGTTGCTGGGATGTTCTTGTAGAAAATGCATGCTTCTGGCCTGAAACCCAGAGCAAAATGCATCAGACCATTTAACTGCAGCCATATAACATAGACCTGTACAGTATCCAGTCACTATTCAGCACAGGAGTTAGAGCAGGAATAAAAAAATTGGGATCTATTGTTTCCTAGCAACGAGGCTGAGGCCATTATAACACAATTTCTGTAAGATCAGAACCTCTAACTGGTGTTAGAAACTGAAGATCGTGGCATACATTGTAAACGTTTTTACCTTAATGAGAAAGCTAAAAAGGAACATTACTCTGACATATATTTTATGCTATGCTTCTCTTTCTTGTTTATTGACACTTCTGCCTGAAGAGTATGAAGATTTTAATGTTTTATCATGGTTCATACAAGTAAAATACTGTCAAGGACACGATCTGATATAATAACATTTATTAAAAGGCTAAAGTCCATCACAAGATCTAAGGAAAGACTGGAAATTGTCAAAACATGTTTCCTTAGACAAATAATGGCAGGTAACAAATGCCTGGAGAAATCCACAGCGAGTCTTGACTCCTCCATTCCCAGTTCCTGCCGAGAAGCGATTCCTCTGGCAGTTAGGGCGCTTTTGACCTGGTATGTTTTGTATTGAGGAGAGGTTTAAATAACAGTCAGCATTTGATAGGGAAAACCCTCATGGCTGTCGGCAGCAGCCTCATCTGAGTGGCACTGTGCTAGATCAAATGTCCCCAAGCAAGCTACCACCCTGCCAGGGATCTGCCCATCTCTTTTTGCTAGGGCTACAATAGGAGCTCCTCTGCCTAAACCACCTTCCCTTTTGGAAGTGTACGTTGGCTTCCAGCAGCACCCATTGCTGTTGCTCACCTTGAAAGGCAGAGTAGGGCTTGGTGGGCAGGGGGTGCAGGGCTGGGACCCCAGAGCTGCAGGAGTGATTGTGGCTGAAAAGGGAGGCCACGTCTATCTGGCTCCAGTACAGCTAAGAGGATGTTACAAAGAGCTCAAACCAAACAGCTAGGATGTGTATACCGAGTTGCACATTGACCAGTTCATATATATTTATTTGGCTATGTTCTACATAGATATCTATATATATATATATATTTATACCTTTCAAATGTTCTAGATTTGCTAAATAAATATGAAAGCAAAGGAAACATTACTTGTACACACTATTTGGCTGTCATAAAAAATATAGCACGTATTTCGCATGGTAGATACTTTGCTAAAGGATAGTGTGCAATAGTGGCTTATTATTTTATTTTATTATTTTATTTTTATTTTATCTTATTTTTAGAACCTTGTTTGCAGGGCAGAACACTAGCATCAAATTATCTGATCTAAGTAACAGTAAAAATTTCCATGCCATTATTTCTCTTTTTGTCATTTGGGTCTCTAGGCTATAGTGCAAAATAAAAAATAACAAAAAAAGGGAAAACTGAAAAAAAACCAACAACCAACCAAGCCACTGAGAAATCAGTCTGACTACTAGGGGAAAAGAAAAAAACCCAAGGATACTGAAATATTTCCTGCCTCCATCTGAGGTTGTTCATGAACAAGGTGGCCCAAAGCTATTTGTTTGCTTAGTTTTCACAAATCATTGCTGGTTGGCCCATGTGCAGCTACTTCTGTCTCCAGTGTTCTTTCAGTAATAACTCATTTCTTTAGCACTGTCATCTCAACACAACATTTATATTTCGTTTCCTAAATGTCTGAAACTGTTACGATGAAGATATTTATTTTTTTCTTCTATAACTGGGCCATGTAATGTCTTGTGATTCTTTATACAACCTTATTCTTACAAGAAATATTGTTCAAAAATGTACCTTAGATTGTACCCAGGAACTGGGAAAATGCCAAATGTAATTTCATTGACAAACTTGTAACACATTTCACTCTTCAACCTTTTGGCATAATATGAGAACAACAGTAATCAAGGCAGTATTAAAACACACGGCTGTATTAATACAAAGTGCATTTCCTGCATATAATACAAATATAACTTTAAGAAACTAA
Organism: Micropsitta finschii; assembly: GCA_034783455.1. NCBI lineage: Eukaryota > Metazoa > Chordata > Aves > Psittaciformes > Psittacidae > Micropsitta > Micropsitta finschii. Next base: position 46,307 of record JAVHNF010035347.1, read on the forward strand.
AGGCACAAGCTAACTAAATATGTATTACATACTAGAAATGCACAGTTCAAGGTAATTCTAATAGCTTCCAAAATTTGTTCATAATGGGTATTTAAAGCAGTTTGAAAATGATCCTCATTAGTGAATTGCAAAAAAGTATAATTGCTTAAAATATAAGTAAAATAGACTCTAATATTGACATCTTGGATCAGTGATAAAATACACCATCACATTTATGAATGCACTCTCTATATACAATTAATAAATTCTTCCATTGATTAAAAGTGTTACTAGAGGCTTGAGGATTTGAAGGTCTGTTTTTAGGCTGGTGTGGAGGTATTCAAATTCTCCGTGATTGTATGGAAAATTACAGAAATCAGAGCTGTCAAACCCAGATGTTGCCAGCTCCCAATTCTGTG
>JAVHNF010035351.1:0-10074 GCA_034783455.1 Micropsitta finschii
AGTTCCTCTTTCCCTCTGCTGTCTCCAAAGGTAGGCAGCAGATGGCTGACAGGTAACACCGCTTCTCTGCTTTGGGAGAAGGAACAGAGCAGTGACATCTGGGAAATGTCCTGCTGGGGCTGAGGGTGCCAGCTGTGCTCAATGAGGGCAGTAGCAGTCTTCTCCGGACTGTCTCTGGCTCAGGCTTCTAATTCCTAGAAAACGGCTTCTATCTCTTTCTAGAAGCACTGGCTTTCTAAGTGTATGGGTTATGCAAACTGGAGAGCCATATTGGTTTAGATCATTATAGCCTCTTCTAGAGTTAGATTCCTGAGAAGTTCAAAGAGAAATGCAGACATGTTTGAGATGTCTGAATCTAAACTGCAGCTCTGCATGTGTTAAGCAGTGCTCCAGCTCTTGAGAAGGCCAGACGAGACCCCCAGGCTAATGACTGACACTTCTCTTTACATATAGGTGACTGATGACAATTGTTACCTTAGCTGCAGGAGCTGTGTTAAGATCGTAACTAGTGCAGGTAGGCGTTGCCCTCTGTATAGGGAAGGTATGCATGCCCTCTGACTTTCAGTGTAGTGAGCTTCTGTTTAGAAAACATAGATTAGCAAGACCAAAGGTGGCCCTCTCTGTATTTCCTAGATAAAACACTCTGAGTATAAAACCATTTTACCATATGAAATCTGCTCTTAAGAACCTAACTCTCCCAGGTTACCTTACTGCATTTCAGAGCCAGGACACAGAAAAGTCAAGTGAGGTGATAAAGGTGCCACCACCCAAGTTCCTTTGTGAAGCTGGCACTTGGCTATTCCTCTGCAGCCAAACACTCACAAGGGTTAATACATCTTGAGTCTAAACTGCTGCTCCAAGCTCAGCCTGAAAAAATCTTCCTCTCTGAACTGCTGGGTACTGCTGTGCATTGTTTAAACAGCTGCAAAGTTCCACTCCTGAGGGACTCACAGGTTTGCACTGGGTGAAGTCTTGTATACACAGAGTTTTGTGTACTTCTTTGGAATCCGCCTCTATAAGCGATGGTATATAAACAGAAGATCATCATTGCTGTGCCGTGAGGATTCCATGTCTAAGCCTCATTAGCTCTATGACTGAGACAGACAGATAGAATTTACCTTCTGTAGTACTGCCTTAAGTGGAAACCACCAAGACTGAGGCAAAACAGTTACACAAAATTTAGCCATTTAGACTCTCTGCTCTAACCAAAGGTTCATATTCTGCAAATGTCTATGTTTTCTCCTGAACTGACCAAAATAGATGGTCCAACTCATATTAGATTGGGTAAGGCCCATAAGCAAGCACAAGTTAACAGAAATAACACTGCATTTATCTCTAGTGCATGACGTTGTTAGACACATGAGAATATTTATCCACAACTCAATACTGTAATTTCAGTGGATATAACAAGAGATGTAATAATTTGGAGGCTACACATTGGGACTTTAGGTCAAGAGTTCTCAGTCTCTCCTCATTTTGCTCCCACTGAAATACAGTCCCACTGCAGGAGTACAGGGCTACTGCTAGGGCAATGCACCAAGAGAGAGTTTCCCTTCCCAGAGCATGTAACTGTGGGCTATGATCACCCCAAAAATGTCCTGTAGAGACTGTGACAAACTGCTGGGAAGGCACAGGAGCCAGCAAGTCGTTTAGCAGAAATTGCTGTGTTTGGCATATCAGGGGGATTACTGAAGTACAGTAGAAGTTTCAGATTTTATTTTCTATCAATGTGGTTTGCATCCCTTTAAAGACTCTAAAGTAAATAAACCGAACAGTGCTTGAGTAACATAATGTAGTTGCTATTATTCCAGTTATTTAGAAATATTCTCGTATTTAACACTACATTCCAAGCATGGAAGCCTGTTCTAGCACTGTGGCACAGATATTTTAATATATAATCTACTAATGCAATAGAAACAAGTGTATGAGTAGTAATTGCAAATTAAATTCCACATACAGAATCAAATGAAAATAGTTATTGGGCCCTATTGAGTGCAAATTTCTGCAGTTGCCTATGATGACAATCCACAAAAAATGAAAGGTTTGGCTTCTGGACATCATTTTCAAGCTCTTGGACCTGTGAATCTCTGTGCTTGGTGAGCAGAATCTGGTCTGGAACAAGGGTTTGAGTCCCAGACCTTCCTCCTCTTAGCAGACTAGTCCAAGAGCCAGGTTCTTTTTTCCTATTTGGTGATGGTCCTTTGTCTGTAGTTTTGAGCAGAAATTCTATCCTGAAGCTCAGAATGCTTTCCCAATCACTGTTTCATTGAAGCTGGTACACACTGTGAAATGCTATATTTTCAGGGAGTCATCACTTTCCAAATAAAATACATTTTGTCAGAAAACTGGCTACCAGCTTTCACCCTGTGTTAGCTGCATACATCCCCTGTAAGGAAAAAACACCCAGCTGATAAGGATGTTCCAACTGTGGTAGGTGAAGTCTGACAGGTAATATAACTGGTCTTCTGCACTACCTCCCATGGATGCATCCCACAAAGTACTCTGACTTTCCTCTGCTTTTGCAGCTAACAGCCCCATCCCTGCTTCATACAGAAGTGATTCAGAAGAGAGGACTCTGACAGCACCAATGCTGGGCTAAAGGCACAACACAAGGATGTACCAAGAGGGGTGAAACAGGGAATAATCCTACATAACAAATTAGGCGTGAACTTAATACATGTGCTACTGTTAAATCTGATTTCTGTAGAGTAATGAGTGTCATAGGTGAAATCAGGGTCTTATCAATCTTTAGCACATAGACTCCATTTTTAATCCTGTGTAGCTATTCGATTTTTAAGTTTGTTTTTTTATTTTGAATAAAATAAACATGTATGCATATATATGTATATCTCAATATAACAGAGCAAAAGTGAATGCAAAATCTACATTAAAAGGACACTGACATGTGACCAGCTGAAACAGGTTAATTTCAATATGTACAGTTCAGGAAAAGCATTTCTAGAAGGAAAAGGGAGGAAAAATATTTAAATATGTGAATAGTGAAGTAATGCTATCAGAGAGGAGTAACTGCTTCAGCAGGTTGTGAGTGGGAATAATAAGGTGAAGAGCTGCAAATTAGGGAAGATAAAATTCACACCATGAAATATCAGAAACATGACAGAATCGAGCAACTTGCTTCATGCATGCAAGTCAGGCAAATGAGATTAGATAAAATCTGAGAAGCCCAAATCTTGGTGTTTGTTGGTTGTTGGTTTTTTTTTTCTCTGAAGATGATAAGATTCTCAGTAGTTTCAGTAGGAGCCGATTTGTGCTGTCCCAAAGTGTTAACCATAGTTCAGATCTGGGGGTGGAAAGAATGTCTCAGCAGTTGGGCTGAAGGAGACAGGAGGAAGGCCTAAATGGCAGAAAGCTGGTGCTGTATCATCTTCCCTCTTCCTCCTCTCAGCTCCCTCCAAAAGGAAGACTAAATACACGCACACACACAATCTGCGATCTTAACAATCTTCTTCTTAATTTCAAGGCTGTTCATACACAACCTAAAGTTTGGATTGTATTAGGCTACAGTCCACAAGCTATTCTGCCTTATTCTGAGTGGTATGAAACACGAAGAGGAGTTCATATTTATAACCTTATAATAAGTCATTTTGATCAAGAACAGTGTGATAGCAAGGCATGTATATTAATTCCTTATAATCTGCCTTGAAGACCATTTACATAATCAGTTAACTGAGAAATGCAATGTGGTTATATTATCCTACTGCCTTCATTTGTAAGTATTTTGCCTTAATCAGAGCTGAAAGTTCAACTGACACCACTTTTCCAACAGTGATCATACCTTCTCCTCATCTCCCAGTTTCACCAGATTCACACTTTCACCAGAGAAGAGCACTAAATACATTGGCATTCTTTGCACAAAAAAACAGAGGGAATTAAAAAGCTGGTAAATTGAGTTTTGAGCTAGAAGTGAGAGAAATATTTATATTGTACGTAAATGTGAGTTTTCATGGAATCTCATGGAAAGGATATTTCACTCTGTTCTGCACATTCAGGGAACATGTAATGGGATACTATGTAAATGAATGGGAAAAAGTCATCACAGCACTTTGAGAGGGAAAAAATTGCATTTTATTACTCATTTGGGCAGGATGAAGCAACACCATTTCTAGTTTGACCCTTTAGTGTTGCTAACAAGTGTTGTTTGGTTTCATAAAAATACCATTATCTTTTACTTAAAATACAACTCTAAGTCATTTAAAGCTGGGCAGCAGAAAGAAATTCCATTTCATGTAGTACTTCACCATTTCATATTAGACTTTACTCTGATTTAACAATGAAACAAAATAAGTGTGAACTTTCTCCAAGAGAAGGAATTGGGGGTTGGCTAGAAGATCTTGAAGCTATTGCTGGACCCACCTGGGTGGAGGTTGAGGAGCCAAAGCAGAAAGCAGTAGAAACTCCTCCTGTAACTATCTTTGTTTTGCAAATGCATGCTTAACATTCCGTATGTGTTTAAGTACCACTGACTTTCCTGAGATTAAGCTCATGTCTAAGTCTGAATAGGGGTGAATCCAAGAGAGCTCATAAATCTTCTCCTGTGAACTAGGCACTTGATGTCAGGAAGCCAGCACAGCTGTACTGGTGGTGGTCCCAGGTACGTATTAAGGACATAGAAGGCCTGCCAACCAAGAAAAACATGGGTTCCTTCTTCTTGAAAAGACTCAACTGAAGTTTGGAAAGTCCACCTCACCATTGCATACTCCTACAAAAGATAAGTGATGCAGTGATACCATGTGCTAGGCATCTAAATATACTTCTAGATATAGAAGTTTGCGCATAACCCAGTTGTAGATGAACTTTGTTTATGGGGGAAACTAAGAGTCTCTCTGTATTTCTCTGTATTTGAAGACCCATCAATTGCATATAAGGTGCTAACACAAAAAGAGGTAGTATCTGAGTTTGACCTTTTCCCATCTTTCATCAACACTGAGCAAGTTTCCTCTTTAATCTTCTTAGCCTGTGTTGGCTGGAGGCCTGGGAACCAAACCCTTCACTGGCAGCCCAACAGCCACTACTTCTCTACCATCTTGGCTGAGTCAAATTCATTTCTATTAGCAACTAATTTATTGCAAAACATAAGCAGCAGGAGAACATTTGAAAAATAATAAGACTTTTCAAAGATTTACGATCTACTAAAGACAGCAAAATATGCTTTGCACATAAACTATGAATACAAAGAGATTTGAATTGTCTCGAGGTTGAGGCATAATACACTTGGTCCTGCATAGCAGCTACTTCTTCATCTGAGTTTACCAAGGTGATCAAGAAGCAACTGCTTCTTTTTATTTACATATTATTAAAATCAAAATTATAATATGCTTCAGGTCACAAAAATTCTGTGATAAAAGTGTTTACAAAACTATAATGGTCAGGAATTTCTTTTGATTTAATGTTAACATATTATATGCTTTAAAACCTGTTAAAAGAATGTTATTACATTAAAGGATTGAGAAGTAAAGGCTGAATATTAAATAAAACTTAAATGTGAATAAATTCTTGTAAGTCTTTGTGAATATGCAACACTCAACGCCTTATGTGCCCCCTAAGAAGAGATGGAAAAATATGTCCTGCCGTTTCTTCCTTACTTATAAAAGCAGAAGGTATTCAGCAGACCAATTAAGAATACAATTTGAATTAACTACATCTATTCACAGGTTTCTGCTGACAAGCATTGCTGTTTAAAACTATGGATAATCAAAACAGACTATTTTTTTTTAAGATAAGATGCATTTCTATTTCATTTTTAAGATGCATTTTCTATTTCTTCTACTAAATTTTTGTAGTAGTATTGTTATAGCTATCAGCATATCAAAACTTGCTCCTCAAAATACTCAAACATAACTTTTTCTTAATTTCAGTGAGCAAACTAAGAAACATGATATGCATGACAGCTTTTAGGTTTGTTCCTGGAATTGCTTTAGATGAAAAGCTGGACTTTGTGTTGAATGATATTCTTCATGAACAATGCAAGGGAAAAATGTGTACTTTTCCTTGATAAAACATAACCAAGTTGAATGGCCTGAGGAGTGTTGATCAAAACCAGAACACTTCAGTTAAAATAAACTAAGACAGTGGGTTAGGAGAGAAGTAGTGTGAATACCTCCTGCTTCTCTTCAGTATGTCTGGCTTCCCCAGTTGAGCTATGTTCCTGCCTTGCACTGCAGCCAGGAGGACATTCAAGATACAGCCTGGCGGGACAATGGTGGGACCATCCTACATTCTGGGAGATGTAGCCTCATAGAGGAGGTGAAACGACATAAGCCTTTGGAATATTCTAGGGAACATAAGAAGTGGGCTATCTTAGCTTCCCATGTGCTAAAAAGGATGAGTAATGAGGCATAAATATCTGCACTTCAGCCTATTAGTGTTCAGGGTACACGCAAGAACCCTTTTTGGGTTTTGAGGGATTCTTGCCCCTCTATCAGTTAAATGCTGCAACTTACTTTTCTGTTTCTCTTTTTTAGAGATGTCTTAGATGAAATAGAAATCTCTTCACAGTTCAGTGCTGTCAGTGCTTTCTTGGGAATATCTCTCATGCAGACTTTGATAGTATCATGTGCTATTGCTAAAGAATATATACTTAACCAAAGATATCTGTGCAGACAGTCTAAAAACTTTCAGTATAGTGGAACCTTACATGCATGGCTTCTTTATCTAATCTTTTTCTCAAAAAATTAACAGTTCTCTAACAGCCAGAGCTACAAAGGCCCACTTTCTAATTACTTTTTTCTTATAGTTGTCTAAATTTCTTAATGAATTATACGAGGCACAAAGTTATACTTTATTATACACCAGGGAATCCACATTCACTACCAGCATCACAATACAAGGATCGTGTTTTGTATCTCTGACAGCATATTAGCCTATCTTTTGAAACCTCTATCTTAATAACGGATTAGGCTAAAACTGGTCTGAACTCTGTAGGAAAGGAAATCAAGAGGACTTACTGAGTGCATGAACCTTGCCTCCTTCAGAAATCAGTTAAAATGGCTTCAGGTCCTTATCAAAGGGATAAGTAAATTTGATGTTTCCATTAGCATGATTGATAGAGATTTTCTGGTGGAGTAATTTAATTCTCATATCCTCATAATTATTTTCACCTTGCCAAATATTCAGTTGTCATCTCATTTTACCGGAACTTTCTGAAAAGGAAAAAAAGAGATACACAATATTGAAATACCAAGTCTGCCTTGTCAAAAGTACCAGTGATTTGTAGTGCTGGGAAGTCCTGTGTGTCTGAGGTCTAGAGTGAACTAAACCCTGGAAGAATGGCTGTGTTTTAGTGCTGACCCATCAGGTGTGAATATTTGCCTGGCTGAAAGAGCCCTGGTTTGTTACTGCTGGCTAGATGTGCTGACCATAAATCTGGAGTAAGGAAAGGCACTGGGCTGAACTGGCATCCCAAAATACTTAGGCTTGTAAAACCCCCAACTATTCTGCTATGTGCACCCTGAAATGTTGACGCCTGTCTGACTGGAACCAGTAACCTTGTTTGACTGTTTTTTGACATGGGCAACTGCATGCAGAATAGGAGGCCAAACATCAGTTTATTCTGCTCTCTGCAGCTATAGAACCATAGAATTGTTTAGGTTGGAAAAGACCTTTAAGATCATTGAGTCCAACTGTTAACCTAGCACTGCCAAGTCTACCATAAAACTATGTCCCTAAATGCCACATCAACACATCTTTTAGGCACTTCTAGGGTATAGCTGCTTCAAAGCTTGAATCAGCACTTTTCTTCCATGACGGCTATTTTATTAAAACCAAAGTGTTTTGTAAAACATACCATTATTCTCTGAAAAAGTGATTAATGAGTTTCTCAGGGTCAGGAGCATATCAAAGAGAGAAAAGCGTTTACCTGGAAGGGGGGAAGCTTAAAGTTAGCTTCTTCACTGCCTTGTTCCTTGCAGGGAGCTGAGTTAGGCTCTTTTTTTTGTCTAACGTGAATAGCTCATCTGTAGGTTACAGATAATATTCCAGCTGGTGTTCTGGAATAGGTTTCTTCATCATAGTTTAAAAAGAGATATTGGTTTCGCCCATGTTAGAACAGGCTTTGAAACCTCAGTATGTTTCATGAGCTGGAATTACTGCTTTTCAGACAGCCCTAACGTGGCTTTTGTTTCTCACCATGCACAAGAGTAGTTATTGTGACACCATTTGACAGTTTTCTGGTAAATCCATGGGAAGGTCTAACAAGAGGAGACAAAAGTAGCTGCAGAGATGATAATTCTCTCCATATTCTAAATCTTTTTCAGAGCTAGGAAATTGAGATTGTAGTTATGATGCTTATTCTTACCATAGGAAATAGAGAAAAATGTACTCCTAAAGAGACCAGGAAAAAGAAAAGAACAAACCAAAACCAAATAAATCTATTTATCTAATAATTAAAATAAAGGGATATCATAACACAATATTTTGAAGTTTTTCTATGTCCGTGGGTGGTGAGCAGAGCTGGCTGTAAAATCTTTAGTACTTCTATACAGTCTAAATTAACTGAAAATGCCTAAAACAAAGGTGAAAAGTTCACTAAAGACCTGACTGAACCAAGAGATCAGCATCAACCTGCCAAACCCCAGCAACTTGGATCCTACCACTGAACTGCTTAAGGAGAGGCTCAAGGCAGTTGACATCTGCCTACAAAGTTTGCATATACCACAGATATAATGACTGAGCTTGTCACACAATATATAGCAAACTGCTCACCACAAATAAGTGTCCAAAACTCTATACCCATTTAAAATGACCGCACGGAATAATATTTTACTCTGTTGCTTATTCTACTGAGTATCAGATCTTTAGGGATAGGGATGCTCCTTCGTGTCCTGTTTCCATCAACAGTCATTAATACATCTGTTATGATGTCCAAGCCTCAAAGTACCAGCCAAGACCTGGGTCACAGACAGTCTATTCATCTATATTAGCTGGAAAAATGAAGTACTCTGTTGGCAGAAGAATGATTCAAAGAGAATTTCAAACCTTTTAATGATGCTTGACCTAATTGTCTTCATTTCACGTGAACAAACACTGGGTATAAAGGGAAAGGAACAGTAAATAGGACTGCAGCCATAAAAGATACGACTTTGGGAGCTTCCTCCATGAAAGAGAATTATCAGTTAGACATTGTATGTTATTTCTAGTCTACAACAGAGGTGTTACAGCCATGTTGCTGTTGCTTGTTCTACCAGCATCCATTTTGAAGCTATTGTAAGTCTCTCCTTCCCTCTCCCCTTCTCCTTTGAACTCACAAACTGGTCTGGTTTCATTAGAACTAAATGAAAACATTTTTCATTATCTAAATGAGAGAGGCTGCAAATAGCAGTAGCAGCAGTTATTCACAGGGCAGTTTAGATGAATAGGAGGGTAATTTTTTCATACAAAAAAAGCCATAAATTGCCTTTTTGCGTAGTGACCTGGTTGAAAAATCTTCACTAGCTGCATTAACTATATATTCTTTAACTAGATTATTCCCAGTTCAGAGCCTAAAGCTGCTAGAAAAGCAATTTATCTTATTGGATTGTTAAATGTTAAAAAGCTAAATTATATTTTATTCTAGGCAAAACTATGTTCCTCAGCATGTATTGCTTGTGTTTCATTGCATACTGGTTTCTTTTTGCTATACAGTCTGTGCACACTGAAATTTAATTCCTTAATAAATTTGTGCAACTCCCTAAACAGAGAAATGCTGTTTATGCCTTTGGTATTTTTCCTGCAAATGGAAAAAGGAGAAAATATAAATTAACCCTTGAGGCATTTCATTTCTATTATCAAGTCTCCTGTGATCTCTTTAGATCTAGAGATATTTTTGGAAAATAAAGGTCTGAGCAGTATTTTAGAATAAGATTTATTTCTGCAGATGCAAAACATTGCTAAAATCCTATAATTTTTAATGAGATGGCAACCAGGCTTTTTAATGTTTGTTGGATATATATATATATATATATACATGTGTGTGTGTATACATGGAACAGAAGTTATTATTCCTAACTTTATGACTATCTGATTCTAAAATATCTAAACATCTGCAATCTGGAATAGACGTCTAAATTGTTCACCTAC
>JAVHNF010035358.1:18363-30573 GCA_034783455.1 Micropsitta finschii
TCCCTTAATTCGTACCCACAGACTTTCCACTTGTTCCTCATCTGTCTCCGGACAGAACTCAATACATTCTAGTCGCTTTGCTCATTTCTGCCAAGGGAATTCCACAATCTGTTCTATATGGGCCTCAGATTCCTCCAGGTTAATCTAATGCATGATCTTCAGCCTGAAAAGCTTAAATACTCACAGCTTTTCTCCCCAAGAAACAAACATATAATCAAATTTTATGCTTTGGGGAATAAGCTGACGCCTGCAGGCTCTGCGAGGAATACTTCCCTTATTTTATGGATTTGCACAAATTGTGAGGTTTACCTTTCCTCTGAAGCATGAGGCATTAGCTGGACACAGAATACCAGGCTTAGTAAAGCAATGTTTAGAGCTAGCAGAGGCTGTGTTTTTTATGTTTTTGTCAGAAACACTCGTTTTTCCCCTAAATTCTGAGGCAAGGGAGAACTGTTAATTGGCAGCACTGTTTACAATGAATCTATCTGAAAACACATGCACCGAAAATGGCAGTAGCTGCAAAGCAAACATGACTGATTATAGGGACATCATACCTATTCCTGGGATCTCCTTCAGGATCGAAGGTTCTGCTGCATGTAGATAGAGACACAGATTTTATTAATGTTTCTCAAATAAGCAGATCTCTCTGAGGGTTTCTCATAGCTCTCCAGTTATTATTTTATGGGCCAGTAACCAGGCTGTCCGTACAGCACAGATAGTAATGCAGCTGCTGTTCAGCTTGCAGACATCTGACACAATACCACAAGTGAATACAAAAAGCTTTTCCATGGGAATAAGAATGCATCTGTAAAAATACCTATGGCACAGGTGGGCTCTTCTCACTGAGGCAGCTAGCCCTCTTTGTCTCACAGCTGATGCTCGGAAGACAGCAATTCTGACTCATTTTCACAAAAATTAGGTTTCATTCCACCATTACCCCTTCCCTATAAATTCTATACAGTGTCAGGACAAAGTGTGGAGCTCAGGAAAGACACTGCAGCTAAATTATCTCAAGCAAGGAAAAAGCCTTAAATATTTTACAGGACTGAGTGGCCCTGCATATTGTGTTAGTCATAAACAAGCACAATGCAAACTCACATCTGGGTTCTCAGCTTCTAAATATACTGAAACTGCCAAGGCAACAGATGAGATTTTCTCATCAAGAGCCATTGAGCAGACACTTATTCTGTGATAAGTTTTAAACCAAGAAGAAGTAATATGGCCTTGTCACAGGTAAAGTTTGTGGTTAGAAATAAACAGCCTCCATTTTATGCCAATCTTCTTAAAGAAGAAAGGCCATTTATGCAGACAGCAACAAGAAAAGAGCAGATAAACAAGGTGACCTGCAAGTTCATTTAATAGTTGAGTAAATGTAGGAAGGTTTTATTATTAGAAAACCAGGTTTATTAAAAGGTGGTTGCAACTGAGCAAATTCAAGCTATCTGCCTTTAAAGCTGCCTTTAAATTGTTTCTCCTTTTAAATTTTAAATGTTCTGTGCAGTTAATTAATCTTCTAGTTCCCTTTTGGCTGGCATCTTTGGAGGTGGAGCTATAAACAAAACGCCTCCTGGAAACTATAGTGAGCCTCTCAGGAGCTTATCTAATAATATCACTCCCTCTAGGTGATTACTGGAGAACCTCTGAAATTGATATTTCAAAGTAGAGATGTGGCAAGAGCCAGAACAGTCATCAGGGACCTTAGCTCAGAGAATGCTTAATCATGAAGGGGTTACCTTACATTTCGCCTGTCTAATGCATCTGATGCCTATCGTCCCACAGTTGATGCTAGGAGTTGTACAGGACAAGTGAGGTCCCTACTGTAGATGTGAGTGGTGCCAGTCACAGAGCAGCTCTCACCCCTGGGTGCAGATCTGCAGTACACACATGGGAGTTCATAACAATAGCAAAGAGAAACAATGGAGCAAATTGCCAGAAGACATGGCTGAGAGCAAAATATAGCAGAGAATCCAAAGTACCTCATAAGTGAAGCATAAGACTAAGAAAATGTATAAAAATAGAAAAGTATGCTGTTTAGTCTCCCAGTTAGTGGTTAGGTGGAATTAAAACAGCAGCACACAGTGGCTGAAAATCAAGAACTATAGTAGGAACCAGGGTGTGGAAAACAAACCCAAATTATTTATAACTCTGATACTCAAGTGATAAGAATGAACAAAATAAAAATAGAATAGGAAAACTAGTTAAACAGGAGAACAAATCACCTGGTTACCAATTTATAAAATAAATAACTTTTCGATAAAAATTGGAACTAGAAAAAAAGTGCATTTTCACACATAGCTCAAAGATCACATAAATGCCAAGTGACATGACAGTTGCTGAAATAAATGCTCTTTTTATGAACAACAGAGTAGTAAAGCAAACAAAATAGATGCATAAAATGGGTAAATTTCCAGTGTATTTGTTGTTGCTGCCTCTGAGCTGCAGTAAATTACAAACTCAATTTTACTTTTTTTTTCTGTGTGTGTGTGTTCATGAATACATTTTTGGGGCTGGTTTTCCACCCCCTTCTTTCACAACTTCATTTTTTAGAGATTTATATTCTTCTTTAAAGTCTATAAATAAGAAGTTTCCAGGTCTTTTCTATATGAGGGAAGAAGGCTGAAAACTCAGAAGAAACTATTTATTATGCATTTCTGAACTTTCTTTGCATAAATTCTGTTATCTGCAGTCACATCACTTCCATGAAACTTGTTTTTGTCTGGATATTTTTCCCCTTACAAGCGAAATCCAAAGTAAGCTTTCCTCCAAAAATCATGGACTTGTCCACCCTTTATTTTTCTTTTCTTGTTTACAGTACAAAATCACAGTATGTTGCCTTTATTTACTGCTCACTATACCTATAAATAAAGGATGTAGGATTATCAAGACAGAGTGGACTGAAGTCAAAAAGATGAAAGATTTATTTGAAAAACAAGCTAACCATTCCCAGCCACATAGAAAATGTTCTTCTCTGACTCTGATTACATTCTCCACCAGCCCCTCAAAAAAACCTCAGCAAACACACACCCTGAAAGAACTGAGATTAAAGTTAAGGACCTTTAAGTTCAGATATGTCTTTGTTTTCAAAAGATAAATGAACACGCAGAGGGGAGGGTAAACAAGAACCATAGCCAAAGTTTTCCAGTGCATTTATAAGTTCATATGTACAAATACAAGAGGGTTTAATTATTTACTGTGCATTTTTTTATTATTATTATTAACAACGGCAACACTCTACCATAAAGATGATCTTAGGTGCACCCCGAAAAAGGTATGCCGATATCTACACTCATTTTTAAGTCAAGGTGAAGGATCTGATTCTTGGGACACTCCATTAATGCAGAAGAACAGGTGCCCATTTAACCACCCATCTGTACCTGTTCTTCAGAGCAGGTTCCTGGTACAGATTCCTTCAATTCTCATGAGTCCTGTGGCTTCACAAAGATCAAGATGTATTACCTAAATTGGTTGTATCTCTTTTTTATTGACTTTCTCAATCACACTATTCAAAATTTATCCAGAACAGATTAATGGACTGTAACTCAAACCCTATTTAATCTAGCTGCCTGGTTAATGTGTAGTTCTGTGACTTTTGCATGAAATTCAAAAAAAGCATTCCAAATGATTCAGTGAGAGAAAATAAGCCCAACAAAGAAAAAAACATCCTGATAACTGAAAATCACATTCACATTGGCACGAGATTAATAAAGTAAAATAAGAAACGTGTCAGACCCTAAGGACTATTTCCACCACCCTCATCCCCCAACTCTTTCTTTACCTTTACTGATCATTAAAGCTGCTAAGTGTACTGACAGTCCTCTACCGATGGAGCCAAGTTGAAAAAGAGAATAACAAAATGTAACATATTTAATTTAAGAGTCACTAGGAACTCTTTGATGGGCCCTGCACTGAACACACCATGTCCAAAGGCATCCCAATCCTGACACTAAGTGAAAGACAGCTGCTTATTTGCTTTCTCTTTTCCCCAGGCTGCAGAGTAGAAACATAGTGGGGACTTTATTGAGTCACAGGTGCTATCAGTTTTCAGTCACTGTTGATTCAGGCTGACATACATATCTATATCTTATTAAGCACAAACACTCTTACCCATGTGATTTTAATGCCTAACATCTTGAGGTTTTTCTTGCTTGCTTGTCCTTCCAATCTTCATTCTAGTTTGCTCTGAATTATTGATCTTACAATCGTAAATAAGAAAGCCACCCAGGAAACTGGGGCTATGCCTGAGTACCATTTGGACTGGCCTTTAGACTTCAGTATGTTTCTGTCTAAGGGAGAAATAAACAGCATCACTGACAGAAATTAATGGCAACGAGACAAACCTAAGTTTTTTCTTTATTTAACTCCAAAAAAAAAAAGCTATGTTTTATATTCCTATGACAGCTGGCTGCATGAGTCATGAAATCTTTTCATGACAATCACCCGATAAGCTAGATGCAGGTATTTACAGATCCAGTAGAGCTGATTCCCAGCAGTATTAAATTCATCAAAGGCTTCAAGAACCATTACAATACATTTTTTTAAAAAATCTTTCCTTTTATTTTCCCCCTTTTTTCCCCAGACCAGGTGATTGTTTCCTCTTATATTGTGCAAACAAAATTTACAAGAAATTAAACTTTCTTCATCCTCTTTGCTTTTAATGATTTTTCACATGGTTTAGAGAGTTTGATGATCTTTTAATTAGCTGTATTTGTCATATCATGTGGTTCATTTCTCTTCTCTCAAATCCTGAAGCTATACAGTGAAGTAGCTACTTCATGGGTAACTTTGTAAAATTCATGATCTGGTATCTACTGATAATATCTCTCAGGTCATCATTATCAAGATTTACAAGCATTGTAATGTCTTAGAGGTAATTCAACTAGCAAAAAATACAGATATTTTGGAGTATGTTTGTATGTAAGATGACATCTCCACTTACACTGAAATTCCTGGATATTAGACAAATGTAAAATACTGGCATATACATGAAATTCACAGGCTCTGTCTCTTTTATCTATTCTCACTATATTAAAACTAATTAAATATCTTAGCTATCTCATGTGCAGAAATAAAGAGAGAAGAAACTTTCTAAGTAACAGATTCTACTTCAAGAATGCATAATGAAACTCCAGATTATCTAAGATTTATGGGTCTTTCATTTCAGGAAAATATTAAAAATATAGTTCTCTTAAATGTTTCAAACTTTATGAATTCAGTACTGAGTGATAATAGATGAACAGGACATAAGAGCTATTTATGGCAATTGCAGGAGATCAGTTGTGAATAGCATATACTGTTCAGAAATTGGAAGTTTTTTAGGAGAGAAGTCATCTTCAGATATAATTTTATCTTGTGCTATGAAGCCTTTTAAACCTCAAGTTTGAAATTGAATAAAAATGGCAGGACACAGTAATTTGTAATTTCAATACTTCTAGAATAATCTTAATCATAATCATAAACCCATGTTCTACTGATGCGAGGCTGCCTATTAAAACAAAATTAAAAAAAATAAAATAAAAAAAGAGGGAAAGGAGCGAGAAAAGAATGTGGGTGAAGTGAAGAAAAATAATTTTGTTCAATTTCCAGAATCTGATTCAATGAAATAACAAATTAGATCATCCCATCTCAGTGTTGCTCCTTATTAGATGGAACTGCAGTGTCACTATGAACACTATAAAGGGAATCAGAGAAAGACTGTCCATAAGTAACAGTAAAGAAAGACTGTGGTAGTCATTGGACAGCCATTGTGAAATATCTGACACCTATGCACTGCACATAATTGGTCATCACTCCCTTTTTATTTTCTTCCATTAGAGGCTAGATATGTCTGCCTAACTCAAAGATCTTCTTTTATGCTTTTAAGATCATGTTCTCCTGTAACTTCCAAAGTAAACTAGGTAAGGAATATACTTCAGAATTAGTTTGGAGCCTGAGACCAGATCTAAGCAGAACTTTGTTCACACTGATTAGTTGCAGTGTACTCTATGCTGGGATTAAGGTTAGCCAAGAAGCATGTGAAGGAGTGGAACTAACTCTGTTTGCTCTTTATTTTGTACACATGCAAGTGTCAATCACAAAAGGAGATCTAAAGGATGACCAACTTAAGAAAAATAAATGAGCCTTACTCAGCTTTACTCAGGCTTTTTTATTATTAATATTTTTTTTACTTATAAAGTTAATATGAACTTCTAAAGTAATTTCCTCTTGTTTCACTATAGTAATCCAGATCTGGAATTTTAAAGGCTAGAGAACTGGGAAAATGAGATCACAAGAAATAAGAGAAAGAGAAAATAGACCTTCTTTAGCTGAATGGAACATTTCTCGTTTTGCCTCGACTTTGTCAGCAACTAATGATCTTCAATTACAAGTTTTTGAAAAAATATTAAAGCGTTAATGGGGACACCAGAAATTATATAATACATCTGTAGAGCTTCCCACAAGCATGGCAACAAAGGCACATAATGCAATAACAGATATACCTTTGTTTGAAGAAAAAAAAACTGTCATTTTTCTTCTACTGCTTTACCTGTCAAAGGGATTCAAAACCGGGAAAAAAAATAATCATACAAATCTTAAGTAAAAGAGATTGCCTCAAAATAAAAGTCAGGCTTTTTTATCTAAGACAGCTGCTAAGACAATGAGAAATCTTAACCAGAATGATTTTGGTGGCGTCAGCTCTGATAAGAGTTTTGAGCAACAGTTGTGTCTTCTCATTGTGGAAGGAATGAGGACAAGTGTTACATGTGCTCTTCAAAGAAGACATGACAGTCTAATTTAGGAACAGTTTTAAGAGAAAAGGAAAACAGCTGACAGCCATTGATAACTACTAAAAGAGATATTAAATTTGATTCTCTAAGGAGCAGAACATATGGGCAAAGAGCAAGAGACCAGGTTGCTTCAGGAGAAATTGATTTGGTGTAGGCCAATTTTCAGATTAGTGTAACAAGTGTGATCAGGTAAGCCAGCAGTCTCTACAGAATTTCTGAATGACAAAGCTTGACCACTGGAAGACCTTCAGCTTGCCCCAGAGCCACTCTTGCAATGCTATGAGAGATCCCTTATTTATTCATAAACACATGGCCATACTCATTTGAAAGTGTTTCATAGACAATATTAATCAAACATAAGGCCTGATCCTTCACTCTGTGCACCCAATTCTTAAGTAAATCATTGGGCAAAAGAGGTGCTCAGCAATATCAAACTCTGCACCTGGCTAGATTAGCCAGAATAAGAGTATAACATCTTTGCAGTTTGTGAATATAGCCATATTTTATTTTAAAATTTCAATCACTTTTGAAAACAGACCAAAATAACTCAAATCTCTCTACATTTCTAAAGCTTCATCTGCAATGCTACAAATTTTGTTTTTACAAAAACTGCATGATTATTTCTAGAGGAAGCTGGTTGCAACTCAATAGGCCATATGAACAAATAGGCTCTTTTCCAAGGCTTTTTTTCTTGTCTGGATGTTATTTTCTGATGCAATGTTTTTTTAAGAATTGAAAAGTCTCTGCCTATGTAGGCTTCATGGTAGGTCATGCTATGATTCCATTTAAAGTTGCATAATATGTATAGCATGTTATTATTTCTATCATCATCATCACCCTTGAAACTATAAAATTGCAATAATGAGACATTTCAAGGACAGGTCATTTTTAAAAATGTCCAGGATTGTCTAACCTTTATAGTGGGTTGTCAAGTCCCTTAATTCACAAATAGCAAGTGATGAAAATTACAGAAGAAATTGCCTGTTCTTCAATTAAAAGAGGTTGAATCAGAGTTACTTTCTGGAAATGGAATGTTACTAATGTGTGTGGGTGAAAACAAATGACAAGAAGTTCTGCTTTTCTTGGCATTTTTAAGATCTTGAGAACAAAGATCAAGACTTTGAATGCAAATAATTCATGTTTAAAGTATTTTAAATCACTCAGAAACAATCAGTGTTGAATCTGCATTCTACTCACAGTTGGAAAAAGTTGCAGGAAAAGAAAAAGGTTTGTAGAGATGAAGAAATAATACAATATGATTGATAATAAATGCATAGACTGAAAGATTTTAAATCTATTTTTGAATATTTGGCTAAAAATTTTTGCATGAAGAAACATGTATTTCTGTGTGAAATCTGTGCAGATGGCGTGATGTCCCATTCTCACGCACAGTACCAGGTCATAAGTGTGCAAATATCCAACCAGAAAGAAGTACAAATAAAATGGCACAAAATTAGTGAACACTTGAAGTTTAACTTTTACATTATTTGTAATAGTAACTAGCAGGTACAGAAGTTGTCAGAAGTTTTGCTGTGTCCCTCACTGAATGTGTTTTTCAGATTGGCTCATGCTTTTTTCTGAGAAAAAATTAATAAATTAATCCCAAGTAGAGCTATGAAGACATTCCTAAGAGCACAGTTTCATTTATGTTGTCCAAGTAACATCCTATTTCTAGAATGTATTAGAAAAGCTTTCCTAGTCCATTGGCCATTACTACCTTTCAAGACCTGGTGGATGGACGGGGTGATTAAAAAGAGAGAACATTTTGTGGGCCACTTCCTCTTACTATGTTTGATGCAGCAGCAGAAATACAGCACTTCATGAATATGTTTGGCAATTTTCACTGCAGCACTTACTGAATGTTCTTTCTTGCAGAAAAATACTAAAGAAAGAGAATGAATGAAGAGGGAGCATTACCAGGGAGAAACAGAGGAGAAATGGAAAGAGTATATGTCCAGCTCCAACTGTTTTTGAAGAACATCCTCTGCATCCACACATCTCAAGAAGACTCTTACTCTCATGTCTTTGCCTTTCTAACTCCCATTTTTTCTCTCTCTATATTTTATAAGTGCAGAAATTCTTCTTAAGGACATAAAGATTGAGACTGAAGTCACGGATCCTTTCAAATTTATGACAGGATTCCCACAGATGTAACACAACTGTAATTTCAACCACAGGATATTTTTCTAAGGCTGCATGCATAACAGAGGACATAAGTAAAGTTGATTGATAGTCATGAATGTTTCCTACATGTACCCTAGCAATCCTCCTATTCCTTTCTCCACAAAGAAAAAGGAGTTTCTATTTTGCGTCATCCTCAAAGAATTTATGTTTTATAATTTTTTTCATTTCCTTTTAAAAATTCAATTTCACAGAGGATAGAGTCTCAAATTGAAACTGTTTCAAAATGAAATGTTAAATTGTTTCATTTAGAAAACATGCAAGCAAAACATTTTTCACTTTTTTTTTCAATCTTATTATCTACTTCATTCATTTTAGGGTCATCTATTCACCAACTTTGCCCAAATGCGTAGGTAGTTCTGTTCCTTCACTAAGCTACAGTTTTAATAAATTTGCTATCTGCAAAAGCAATTCATCCACTCCTAGTAATTTTTTCTTTTCTCAGACTATTACCTCACAAATAGAAATATTGTCTTCTATGTCTTCAAGTGTATAAATGTCTAGATGTAAATTATTCAGAAGTGAAGATTAGTTGATAATTTTTTTTATATTATAAATTAGAGCTGAAAAAGTTCTGATGCAGATCTCAATAGCAACTCACAATTTACACTGTAAGACTGTTTAAGCCCAGCTGGCAACCCAGAACCAAGCAGCCACTCGCACACTTCCCCCCGCCCCCCCCACCAGACCCCCTCCCCTACCATATTTTTCTCTTATGATCCTTTTTATGATTTTGGGTTCCTATGGTTAAGTGTATAGAAACATATATTTTCAAGACCCATATCAACAACTTCTAAAAACATGCTTATTGCATCCAGTCACAAGTGACATATATAGCATAGAACTACAGTTTTAAGATATATGCAATCAGAAACAGTTTTCTTCAAAGTACGCAAACTAGTAATAGCTGAGAAAGTTCAAATTTCCCAAGCCATGTAACTTTTTATTTGTATGGAATCAATTATTTGCTACGATGACTCGTGAAAAATTATACTATATCCTATAAACATCCAATATGCCATAAAAATACAGCAGAAAGTTCTCAGTAAAATTCTATATTTCTTTCTGTGATACCTTCCTGTATAAAGTGATGCATTTGTCCATTGATAAAAAGTAATATTTATGTAAAGTAGAGCTAATAGCTGCATAGTACCATAACTCTTCTGCACACATTGATTACACAGCTATATAAATAAGCAAATTTACCTAGATTAAAAACCGAGGTTTCACAAACTGGTAAGCTTTAGATTGTTAAGTCATTAGCGTTGTCCTGTGACAGGATGATTTTTTAAAACAGCACACAAATGTCAGGCTGTAATATAACACACTTAGCAAATGGTATTTTTAAACAAACTTTATCACTGATCAGCAAACCACTATATGAAATATCCTGGAAAACCTGCTGTAATTAATCAAAGTAGCTTAATTCACTGAAATGGATGGTAGCTATTCAAACTGCATGATTTGTATAAGGAGAAAATTTATTTCTGACAGTACGATTTTTTATAAACTCCTTCCTCTATTTTCTTTCTCCTGCAGTAAAATCAGATTGTCCTCTGCCTCCTCCCTCCCTTTCCTTCTATTTTCCCCAAAATAAATAATACTCATTTATTACGGAAGAATAAATCATCAGGAATTATCGAGCTGTTTTTACCATTCAGCTGTCTGCAGGATGAGATTGACTGAGGGCCCGTTGGACACAGAGTCTTTCTGTTCATTTCATGGGGGATTGGATTGAGTGTAAATCTTGTATGGGCAGACAGAGTGGCCTGGCACCAATTTGTTTATGCAATTCATCTATGACATGAGGAAGAAACTTAGTTTTATGTAATTTCATTTTAATTTAACCACTGCATGTCCTGTGTAGTCTTATAGCCAGGTCCAATTAATTTGTCATGCATAAGGTACTTTACAGAAAGAAAATAAAGAGAAGCTAGGGTACTTGTATCTAATTTGGTGACACTCATTATTATTGCAAGATACTGAAGTAATACTGACTGAACAAGAAAGGCCTCTTTCAAGTATGACCCTTGGTAAGACACAGAAGTGGCCTATCAGGCACCTGCAATATGCAAAATAAGCCAGACTATGCAATACTAGAGGGTGCTGGTGCTCATCTCCCAGCCCAGCTCATCTGCATCATGCCATTCAGCATCAGTCCAAACTGGATATTCACTGAGGTTTGACAAGGTGTTATAGATTAACCAACTAAAAGAGAGACCCCTCATAACAGCCAGTTTCCTGGCAGCAAAATGTTCATCAGGATGTTCTGAACCAGTTGCTTAAGTGCGTCCAAACTTAGTTAACCTGTGTAACTATTTAAACCAACCAAAACATTTTTCATGCTGTATTCTCTTTTCCAACTGTATTGTCTTGTGGACTATACAAGTCTGTAGCACTATAGCCTAGTACAATTCAGTCTTTAGCATTATACTTTTGCTTGGAGATTAACGGAACCTAAATACTGTGACTGTACACCTAAGTCCTTAGATTCTTCACCAGAGCCACAATATTCTCCTGTACTCAGCTTGTCTAACCTATTTAACATTCAGCTGGCACAGTCTCCTGCCTACATAAGGTGAGACGAACAGTTTCAAAATATCACATCACCAAATACCTCCCTATTTCTCTCAGTTCCTCAAAGAAACTAACTAACTAACTAACTGACTAACTAACTAACTAAACTTATTCCACTGAAAAGACTGGGAATGAGATGACATGAGTCTGTAGCTGTCATGAAGGATATATCAAAAAGCAGTGATGACCATGTGTAGGTGTGGAAGGAGAAAACAGCATGGACTGGGAAGGCCGTAGTGAAATGTGTTGAGAAATGGGTGAACAGGGACACATCCAATCTTTCTGACACAGAATTACTTTAATAACTGTTTCACAAATAATGACTCATTTTAACAAGCCAGGAGCTGTCAGCAGCAGTCTCACAAGTGATAGATGCTAATTAAAACTTCATTTTCAACTTTAGCCTATATTTTATAGGCAAATGTAAGCCTCATAATAAGTGTAAGGGATCAGAACCTACTGTTGCATTCACAAAGCTCAAGTGGAAGCCTGCAGGCTTATGCACCAAAAAACTTACTCCTAAACTCACACGCACACAGAATGAGTTAATCTCTCTCCCTTCTAGCTGGAACAGAATACTTCTAAATGATTATAGCAGTAGGTTAGACCGTTAGACCTGCATATCAGATTTGCACTCAAAGAGTTGTGGTCAATGGCTCGAAGTCCGGCTGGAGACTGGTAACGAGTG
>JAVHNF010035360.1:0-12843 GCA_034783455.1 Micropsitta finschii
AGAGTCTAACAATAAAGTTGCGGAAAAACATGCTCACATTGTTCTGATGCAAGACTTGCAGTACTCGGTTAACATTGACTTTTTTAGCGCTTTTCATCTTCAGAGCTAAAATGGAAAACCCTAGAGAGCATAAGCATTTGCTAACCCTCTGTTAAGGAGTGGAGTTTCTGAGGCATTGGAGGAATCCCTTCCCTGACAGTAATTTCTGTTAGTG
Organism: Micropsitta finschii; assembly: GCA_034783455.1. Taxonomy (NCBI): domain Eukaryota; kingdom Metazoa; phylum Chordata; class Aves; order Psittaciformes; family Psittacidae; genus Micropsitta; species Micropsitta finschii. Next base: position 215 of record JAVHNF010035360.1, read on the forward strand.
TGTGACTACAAAAACAGTACTCTGTGATACCAAACCTTGATCTCTAGTTAACTTGGGTTTTGGAAGCAGCACAGGTTGTACTAGTAACAACAACCCAACTAGAACTGCTATCTGTAAAGTACACAGACTCTTCACGTTGCATCAGCTCTCATTCCTGTTACAGCACAGCAATCTTTAGGATGTGTGTCAGGATTCAGCAACATAGCAGCCAAAGACTGATCCTCTGACATAAACCCACACATTCTTTGCACGTATTTCTCAGTTGTACATTAAAGATACATTTTAAAACCCATCATGAAGTTCCAAGACAATATAAAATCTTTTAGAGACAAATAAAAAAAGAATTATCAACTACTAATTCAAAGACAGAAGAAATTCACACCAACTTGCCAGTTGGTGTTCCTAAGTTCCATTGGGCATTTCATACACTCTGCTTTCTACAGAGCTATGATTCTAAAGGACTTACAGATTAAGACACTGCAACACGCAAAAAATAAGCAATGTTACCAAAACACAACTACTCTTTTTAAGCAAAGATGACTTTCTCCCTGTCTCATAGCTATTCCTTTTTAAAATGGATCACTTCCAGCACAGCAAATTTTGCCAGGATTATTCGTGAATGTCTGAAGAATGCATCAGTTAGTAACTGTCAGGTTGAACGATGGTCACCACATGCATGTAGAATCCCAGCCAGTCCCAATATTACCTACTGCAAAAAAAAAACCAAACAAAACAAGCATAGGGCCCAGGCTTTCACCTGAAGTGCCCACAGGCACTGTGGGCTTTGTCACTTTTTGGGTACAGAATTAAAGTTTCCTTTCCTGTGAAAGGCACCCAGTTTACAGGTTAAGAGATGGTTTCTTAGGCACCAACTCAGCAAGCAAATGGAGCTCAGGGGAGCAAGATGAACTTTCCACCACACACATCCCTACAGGTACTTCTAGTGATACCATGGATCTGTACATCATATTCCAAAGCTCCTCACACTCACCTCAGTGACTCCACAAACACCCCAACCAAAGGACTCGATTAAAATTCAGACTGAAGTTTGCAGAGTAGATAAGGGAAGAAGCCAAGCACACAACAACTTGGAGACCTATAAAGAACTGAGCTACCTGTCTTCCTGGCATTCTTTGGAAAAATTTAAGCTTATGTCAATCAGTTAAGCTGCTGCTAAACCAAAGGGGTTGCTGCTTAGCTATATCCTTTATTATTGTGACAGAGCTCAAAGTATCACAGGCCCAAATCTTCAAAAGGTCTGGCTGCCACATTTCCACACAAACTCCTTCTTAGTTCATTCAGTGGGTGCTGGGCACTGACACTTTTATAATTGTGATTTTTTTTGGTGAAATTTCACAGTTTTGCTGATTGTGAAAACCAGCTATTGGAAATGAGCAGATGTCCACAGCAGCCGACTTCAATTTTACCTGCCGATGTTGCATTGGGACTGGGTTTAGATGAATTTGCTACATGCACATTGCCAGATACAGGTGTTACACTAAGGCATAATCCAACACAAGAGGGTAGTCAGGGTAAAAGGAAATATTCAGCACAAAGCAGAGTAACAGAAACCAGGCCAGAGAAGCCAAGAGACAGGATATTTCTGGTTCTCATGACACTGCCAATGTAACTACACTAGGGAAAATAAAACACAAAGAGTGACAATAGCAATGGAGGTCTCCATCAACTGAACCTAGACAGAAAGATCTCCCAAGTTTAGAAATACTTTATTACTTCTGTCCTGTCCCTCGCCATCAAGGTATTTGTGCCAATACAACTTGGTCAGCATCACACAAGACTCTGACACAGTCAACAAGGAAAATCTTATGCTCCACATTATGTGCTGTCCTTTAACCTGGGGCAAAAACACTATGAAGAAGGCCAAGTGTAACACTGAAAAGCCTTTTTTTCTAGCATTCTAGTACTTTCACAGTCTGTGTTGCTCTTCCAGGACTGCTTCTTAATGCCATTAGACCTAGCAATTTAAAAAATTGCTAAAACTAAGAATTGCTAATGTTTAAAAACACATAAACATTTTTGTTCTTGGTAGACCAAACAGGAACCTAGACCTTGGGCTGACAGGGGTTTGATTTGTTGAACAGATCACTGCAAACAGTTTTTTTACTATTGACTGTAACTCTACTTCTGCCGTTCCTTGAGGCCATGGCCTGCTCTTAGATCTGTGATATACACAACAGTACTGAGTGACTTGAAAGACCATACAGAGATTTCCTTTCCTATATCTCCAATCCAAACTTTATCCATCAACAGCCATGATGGTATTATTATTGGATGGCTTTTTAATGTCCTACACAGGAAGAGTTTGGTCTCAGCCCAGCTTCTAGTGAAGGAACACACTTCATAGAAGCCCCTTCTTTAAGCGGCCCACTAAGTTGTCATTTTTTCCTTTTTAACAGCAAATCTTTTTCTACTGAATTTGATGCATTTTGGTTTTGCATGTAGCTAAATGCCTAAAATGCTGCTGAAGTTCATGAGAATTTGGCACCTTTTTTCATGCTCTTGGAAGATCACCTAGTTCTTTAGCACACCCACCCAAGAACTCACTCCTGTCCCTTTTTAGCATCTACCCAGTTACAATTGCTTCAGTTAAGCAGCATCCTTCTTTGAATTGTGCCTTTCAATCAGAATTACAAGAGGGAAAGAATAAGGAGGAAAGTGGGGGGAGGAAGATACCTTGTATCCGAAGTCAGGCAGTGCAGACTGATCCCAGTGGACAGGACAGGACTGTTTGGGAATAGAAGAATCCCTCTGGCTGGTGGCAAACAGGCAGAAAATGACGTGTTAGTAATTTCAGTAACACTCCAAGCATTTGAACTGGCAGCATCCCCTTTAGCCAATTCCTACATTTAAAAATACACAAAATAAGCCACAAAACCCCTGGGAAACAGCCTCACTCTGTGAGCTTGGCTTTGCATGCTGCCATTCAGTTGTCACAGTCCTCTTTCACTTGCTTTTTTATTAATGAACAGCTGTCCATCAGCAGTCCTGCAGGCATGGTACCTGGAGTAACATGTATCCCAAAAACCAGGTGATGCACCAACCTGGCAGTTTGTGATACAGCTTCTGCTCAGCCAAATGGATGTGTTTCCTTCCACCAACAGGTCTGTTCTTTGTACAATTACTGCCAACACTGTAAGCCATTTTGCCTTGTAATTACTTCTGAAATATGAAGATCCAACAACTTAAAGTGCAACACTTACCCTTTCTTTATCTTCTGCACATCCTCAGAAGACACAAACTTTGGTCGCCTGCAGACCTGTCTTCGAGTTTTATAAAAGGTGTTTGTCTGGGTCATTTCTTGAGGAGAAAAGGGAAGGAAAAAGTCACAAATAAGCCTACAAGATGGGGTCGTTGATTAATGACAATTATTCATTAATGAAAAGCATATATTCATTGTCAATTCTATCTGCTGAAGAATGGTGGCATAAACACTGTGTAAGCTTCCTGTCCTTCCTGTGACTCTTATTTAACATGCATCTGTCTTGCTTGCTCCCTTAAGTTATTCGTGCTCTTTAAATGTTGTGCCAGTGGCAGAGAAAGATGCTTATTTTTCATTTTTACCATCCACAAGATTAACTCACGTTACTTAAGGTTTACTATGACTTTATGTGAAGACTAAGAATCTTTTTTATTTCTGGTCCAGTGTGAGTCTGAATAGTGTCAAGGAATAAGGGGGAAGGTTACTTTTATAAGGAATTTCCTCTGGGCCATCGCTAGCTCACTTCCCATTTCAGTGAGTAAATCTGGTAGTGTTAGTAAAACAAATAACAGCTTCTAAAAGCTGGGATAGCTTGCAAGTTGGCCTTTGTAAAGCACTTCATAGTTGTAAATGAGAATCTTTAAAATGAGTACCTTTAAAATTGAGCTCGTACTTATACAAGCCAGCCTGGAAAAACATGGTGCTACCTGGATCTGCTAGATACAAATTCTCAATAATAGCAGAAGATGGTGAGCTCACACTATCCCCTTCTCCCTTTGTGGGGAAAAAAAAAGAGAAAAAAAGAGAGAGAAAAGAGTAATGAGCAAACACAGTCAGGACTAAGCCCTGGATGACTAGTTTGGGTAGAGGGAGAGAAGACGCAAAGAGCAGGATGAAAAGGAATCTACATTAAGTCTAAAATCTCCCCTGCAACAAACTGGCATAGTCAGCAGACCCTAAATCTGCTCCATGACACCAGGGTTAAATCACAATGCAAGTATAATTCTCTAAAGTACAAAACAATGTACAACACACAAAAAGTTCATACTGAACCTCACTGCAAGGAGATAAGGCACGTTCCCTCCCCACTGCCCATCATCATTTCATCACATCTGTTATGAATATCTGTAGCTTTACTGCCTTGACACTGTAACATTCAAGCATAAGTATTTACTTAATTAACCCTGCTGAGTAAAAGGGAAGAGGGGAAAGGCGCTCCACACATTTCTTCAGAAGTGATTCCTTGCACAGGATGTGGAGTCACCTGTTCTCCATATTCAGTCCACTGGCCTTTGTCATTCTTCCAATACCAAAGCCACTGCGTGGTCAATACAAATGTCGGTTTTGTGACTGATGATGGTGTAGAGAGGCGTCGAAGTGAAGAAGAGCAGCAGGTCATTGTTTGGAAATCAATGTTCTTACCCACTATACTGTAAGGACAAAATCAGGTTTATTGTAGTTAACAGTATATATATTATCCTTTAATCCCCAGTTTAACATGGTGGAATTTTCTTTAATATAATGTGACTGCCTGAACTTAATAGGCCTGAAATATGAGTATTTCTCACAGGGTGCGTGGCAGCTCTGAAAACAGTTTCCAAGCTTCAGAACTATGCACTCTCTTAAAAAACCAAGATTGGCTGCTTACACAAGGGGCCATTTAATAAATTTCTCTAGGTATATTATAGATACTATTAAATTATTACAGATACTAGCTGTATTGGGAAAGGAATAGCCATAGAGAAGGACCAGCTATGAACTGCTGTTAAAAGGCACAACTTAAGTTATTATAAAGTATGATTCGTTATCTGAAATACTAATATTTTAAGCACTAAATTCCATCCACTTTTTACCCTCGAATTTTAAATGCAAGATAGTTTTGTTACTTTTAGAAAACAAAAAATGGGGTGATAGTTTTATGCAATCACTTCTACTTTTCTTTTTAAGAAGAATCCTTATTTGTACATCTTCCAGATCCTGAGCAGCTCAGTAATCAAAAGTTATGGATGTCAAACACCTTTAGGAAGAAAACAGAATGGTCATCTTCCAGGGCTCAACTACAGTACTCTAAGCAAGCAATGCAGCATCCCTATACCTGCTGGTCTGTGGGTCACAATAGGCTTTTTCAACTTCCTCCATCATGGTGAGGTCATTCCAGGTCACCCCATTATATACCTGCCATCGATATGGCAAGTGGTAATGAACAAATTTGCACTTATCTGTAATGAAATCAGACACAGTCAAGAGTTCTGCATTCATAGAGCAAGACAAGGCACGGTGGGGAGGGAAGGAACAAGCATTTTTTCTTTTTTACACTCTTGGCTTTATCTCCTGGACTTTGGTATGAGCAATAAAGACACAATGCTGAAAATAGAATTTGACTGACAGGGGTGTCTCCAGCCTTACCTGGAAAAGCTACATAAGCTCTCATACTATTAAATATATTCCAAAGAAACCACAACCTTCCCTTTGCTGAGCCTCGACAATGGCAGCTGGGAGATTACGTCTGTAATTCTAACAATGTTTATTAGTGACTTGGAAACCAAGTAAATGAGAAGGCAAAATTGCCAGTCCATATGGCACCGCTACTGCCATATGAGTGGGGAGTGCCTCTGTAGACCCTGCCCTCCGAAGATAGCATTACTTTTTACAAAGCTTACCTTTATGCTTGCAGTACTTCCAGACATAGAACACACATATCTGATCACAGTTATCTTCTTTGTTGTCCTTTGAAGCTTTAACAGAAGAATCACCTTTTTTATCTACAGGAAAGAACACATCAATCCTTATTTGCCCTATCAAAATAGACCAGGATGTCTAAGACAAAGACACTGCATTTCATCCCAGAAATAACAAGGAGCTGAATGCAGTAGCCAAGTCAAGTGCTTTCAGGATCCAACTATCCCACATACATGAAGCCCCACCACGAGTCAGGGCTTTGTGACTCACCAATAAACCCCTACAGTGGAAGAAGTCTCAGCAGAAATGTGCAAGGGCAACGTTATGAAGCTCAGAGTTACACAGGGTATGACTGACCATGGCTACTGCAAAAAAGCTGACTTTTTCTCAACACAAAGGGGACCAAAGGGTGGCCTTTACTGTAGATAAAGGGCTACAACAGCTGAGTGAATCAACCAGCAGTATAAATGTTTCTCCCTTAATTAGCCAGACCAGCATAGGGGAAGTGAACACAGGGCTCAGCCCAACAAACAGGTATAAAAATTAAGCAACTAATAAAAGAACTTCAAAGAGAGCAACGGCCTTGAGCTGGCTTCAGCCTACGTATTTGTTCCTACGGACTGGGAACACTCAGCATCATAACAGTGAGCATATTATACAGACCAGTATGGGAATCACATTGGTATTGACTAAAATGTGTACTGCAATTGCTGTGTTTTGGTAAGTGTAACTTCACATTCGTATTTTGTTTTCAGTGTATTTTGCATTACTCTGCTACATTAGAAATCTCATTGTACTGGGCCAGGCTAGGATAGAGTTAATCCTTTTCACAGCAGCTCATGTGATGCTGTGCTTTAGATTTTCAACCACAACAATGCTGATAACACACAGACGGTCTAGCTTCTGCTGAGCAGTTTTTGCACAGCATCAAGGCCTTCTCTGTTTCTCACCCTGCCCCCCCAGTGAATAGATCTGGGGGGTGCACAGTAGGTTAGAAGGGGACACACCTGGGAAGATCCAAACTAAACAAAGAAATATTCCATATAACATTAAGCTCAGCAATCAAAGGGAAAAGAGGGTGTTTTAGGAGGGTTAGCTATCTTTTTCTTGGGCATCAGCCTATTCGTGGGAGGTGGTGATTGCCTTTGCATCACTTGTTTTCCTTCATTTTCTTACTTCTTCCACTTAACCTTTGCTTTCCCCTCTTCTTGACACTCAGGTTTTCTTGTTGTTGCTTTCTTTTTTAACTCTTCCCCTGATCCACCAGTGGTGAGGGGGAAGTGAGCATGTGGCTGTGTGGTGACCAGCTGCCCACTGGGGTAGCTCACAACCCCTGTGTAATGGCACCTATCTTCAAATAAGTAAATTTGATATTAGTCATCACACCCTCCATGCACGGAACATCTAACAAAAAATGTTCAGAGTATTGGACTGTGACAGATTTTAAAGACAAGGCCCTTCTGCTCAGGAGGACAGGAGACTTAGGAGTTCCTGTTCCCTCATTGGAAGGTAGATCAAGACTACTGCTCAACTGGCAAAGCTATATCCATTCCTGGGAGACAGAAGGCAAGAAAATGTCTCTCTCACACAGACATAACTCTGTCTCCTTCCCAGGAAACAAACAGTGTATCCAGAAAAGTACAGAGATCAATCCCAGATTACTCCACATTGTGCTGCACAGTGCTTGGGCAGATATCTCAACACTTCTGCACAGGCTGTTCAGTACCACGGCTTTCAGCATCTAGTAGGGTAAGTACATGAGCTGTACTCCAACTACCACAGGGAGTTGTGGAGCTGTATGAGAGCAGATCCCAATGAGACACACCGATCCCAGGGCTGGAAGGTTAGAAACAATCCATACCTTCATCTTTATCTCCGGTTCCTTTTGGAGACTGGTGTTGTCTCTGACCAGGTGCATGGCTTCTGGGACCTGCATGAGAAGACTGAATGAACAGCACTGCTGGACCAGAAACTGAGCTAGCTGGTAACATCACAATCTGTGTGTCGAGGATGATGTTTCTTACAACTTACTTTTCCCCTTCCTCAGTTCCTTGTTGAATTCCATATGCTTATGATTACATATAGTCTGCATGTTTGAAGCTATCTTCACATCAATGCCTCCAGTTTCCAACACTTTCAATGAATTGGTATCCAAGAGGTTATGGGACCTTTTGCACCAAAGAAATCTACATTCCCCTCTGAGAAAGTGTTGACAAATATGAAGCTTGTTGCAGTTATTTTGCTGGCTGCAGTTACTATCCTTTCTGTTGTAAAGTTGGCAGATCTAGAAGTTGGGAGGACAGATGAAGTATGAAATGGAATCAGTAATTCTACTAGAATCACATTAGAATCAGTAAGTTTTTTCTTTCTTCTGTAGACATGCAGTTTTAACAGCAGAAATACAGTGACAGAAAGGCCTGTTTTCACTGTGACTTGTTTAATCTAGGCAGATTTCTTGTACAGAAGAGCAGGCATTTTCAGCTGACTCATGCATTTCCACTTTTGAAGTTGTGCATAAGTGGGGTTTGGGTTTTTGTTTGGTTTTTTTTCCCCCCCACCAAGAAAAGCCAATCCAACAAGCATTCATTCTCAGCACTCCTAAACAAGACAATCACATAACAACTCACTGGTTTACAGATGTTCTATTAAAAACCAAACCAATCCCTGCAGACACAAGGGTGAGAAGAAGGAACAAGGGGAAGTGCACAAGGTTCTTCAGCAGAGATGCCCCTGCAGGGCCCAGGACTGTGTCCAGATGGGTTTTGAGTATCACCCTGGGGGGAGACTCCACAACCCCTCTGGGAAATCTGTGTCACCGCTCAGTCACCCTCAGAGTGAAAAAAGCATTTTGTGATGTTCAGAGGGAACCTCCTGTGTTTCAGTTTGTGCCCATCACCCCTGGCTCTGGGCACCACTGAGTTAAAAATCAGTCCTGTGCTTTTCACACACTTCCCTTCAGGTTCTGTAAACACTAGCGAGATGAGATTCCCCTGAGCCTTCACTTCGCCAAGCTGAACAGACCCAGCCCCCACAAACACAGCACACACACAGAGCCAGTCAGCATTTCTAAACAACCAAATGGGCTTTCACGCGCCTTTCCCCAGCTCTCAGGTTTATGAATGGCCTGCATGATCACTGTTTTCTGCTGGTTTACTTCATAATAGTTTAGGTGCTCAATTAGAGGTAATCAACAATGCCTGACAGCAGTGAAGTCTGAACAGAGCTATAGGAGACTGCTTAAAGTAAAACCAATCAGTGATGGTTGCCATTCTCTCGTCATTACCAGGTCTAATTAAACAAGTAACACAAGTTTTAGATGCAGCTGAGCAGACAGAGATTTTGCTAATCCTCCTCACTCATCAACACCATGCTCCTTGAACCTGCCAGCACAACATACTTTAAAACACTATGGAAAACCAAGAAAGGATCTATTTCGTCAAAGCCCCGCACTGTCACAGCAGGGAATAAGAAAGCTGGGAATAAGAAGCATTAGACAAACAGGTCTGTGGAGATTATAACCTCCAAAAAACAAAGGTAACAGGAAGTACTCTGGTAATTTCTTAACCAGGAACAGCTGTAGCCAGAACAGGATATTCTTGGCTTTGAAACAGCCATACCTTGAAGATAGCATTGCCCTTACACACACATGCAGAACCACAATGGATTGTCAGGCAAATTTATCAAAACCAGTGACTTGCATACAAACACAAAAAAAGCGCCTTGTAAAAAATCAGTGTACAAAAACTCAGTGCACTTTAGAGGGGCAGAGTTCAGGCAAAACTGAATGCACTCATTCGGTTGTTTTCTCACTCCCCTATACCCTCGAGCGCCAAAATGTGCAGGCCTACGTAGGCTGGAAAAGGAAAGAGGCCCTTGCTTCCTGGTCTCCATCATACAGGCCTTCATCCTGTAAGCACAAACGGTTATTGTGAACTTTCACCTCCATCTTGCTCACCTCACTCAAATCTCTGGTGAAGCTGCTGATGTTTTTTGCTTGCTTGTTTGGAGTAACTTTGTAGCTATCCTGTTGGGATAACAGGAGCAGTACACAAAACAGGCCATAGCCTTGTTGTTCGCTTCCTGCTGTCAGACAGCAGGCCATCTGCTGACAAGTCACAGGTGACACGGCTTTATCCAGGTGTGACCTTTCTGGTATTTACATAAACAACGCATTCCTCAGCATTTAGCATTTTTATTGCTGTTTTTATTTTTTTCATTATAAGTACTCGACACTTTCACAACCCCGGCTCTATGCTGTTTCTTCTGGTGCTTTCAGACCCTGCCATTCCCATTCCTACTTCATTCACACTAATCTTGGCATTACTGTTACATATCGTAATAGCTTGGAATTGAGATCAGAACTCCACATTCTGTCTGCCCCTCTCCCATTCCAAATGAACAAAAGCTTATCTTAAGAAATCAATACAACTCACATCAGGGAGGAAGAAAGGGTCATTTTGGAGAAGCAGGACTCGCAGCTCATTCTCATCAAGGCTAGCCAGCTCATGGGTCTTTAGAACTTTTTTGTTCTCAGCACTGATGATGTTGTGCGGGTACTTACAAGATCTGCAGGAAAATACACAGAAATATCAGTGGTTACTTCTTCAGTCAAGTTGATGTAAAGAACCACCTCAGATAACGTGCAACCTGGGAAAAGCCATGGAGAGAACGGCAGTTTGGCAAAAGCCTCTGTGAACATTCAGATGTCTGTAATTATCTAGAGAATGGATCAAACAGCATAACAACTGTGAAATATGGTAGTGTTATTATCCCCATTTTAAACACTGATGTGGCCAGGTCACTTTTAAGGAAGCTAGCAGCAGAGTCTGTCTACCCCACACTTTCTTTCCCTTCTGTAAGAGGCAAGTCAAGTCACACAACCCGAACAGCTAGCAAGAAAGCTATCTTAGAGGAATACATCAACAACAGAGGAAGCTGAAACACCCTTGGTTTTGTGAACATAAAAAGGTTGTTGTCTCAGGATTGGCATGTAAAGAAAGATGCAAGAGTCCGAGAGTGCAAAACAAAGAGATAGTGAAACTGAAAACAACACACTTTGTTATGTCTGCTGGGCAGGGATTTAAACAAACAAAAACCCCCAAACACAAACAAATCCCAAGGAAGTTCATTAACTTCAAAGTTTCGGATATAGAAGCAATTAAACAACAGTAACAAAGATGCTGGTAGCATTTACTAATCCAAGAGAAATGTCTGAAGTGAGTATGAATTAGAGATAGCAGGGCTTTTTGCATCTATTTGAAAGATAATGCAATCAGTAAAAGGAGAAAGTGTCAACCTATGCATTAATTCAGTGCAGTAAAATACAGCTTCCTAATGTCTCCCTCTTCAAAAGCATTTGATACAGCCTTTAGGCTAGACACAGTCAACCACTAAAAGTACCTGTGAATGTATCAGACCAAAGCCTCTGTTCCCTTTATCATTTCAGCCTCCCTCCAGTTAACTCCTGAAACTCTCCTCAGGAAAATTTTATCTACCTCATGTTGTGTGTGATCCAATCCTTCTGTACAGAGCCTTGTGCAGCCAGTTTGCCCCCGACCACAACTCCCTGTTGGACTCATTGCTTTGTAAGCTAATAAATAAGAATGCAAAGCCTGAAGGGCAGAAACGTGCCATCTTTGGTCCTAAGGAACAATGTCCTAAGGATATTAGATTCTGTAGGCACTTGATTAATGGCTATGAAGGTAGGTGAGCTATCTGTAGTTCAGGTGGGAGCCATCACCAGCATTCCTCCACAGAGAACTTCAGATTCCACTGTAGTTACACAAGCATCACTTGAACATACAGTTGTAAGTCAAAGGTTGAAACAGTCCACAAAACCAGTGATAACTAATCAGCTGAGTTTAATAATATGCTTAGAAAAAGCAGTGAAAAGTTACTTGCCAGGCACAAGTTAAGAATGGGTTTAATGGGACTAAAATCCTAATTCCACTAAATAAGAGGACCCCAGTATTTGCACTAACATTTTTATTTCCAAAGATTCTAAAACAGAAAGGGTGCAAGATCTGGAAACAAGGGTAGATTTAAATAGTTAATAGTTAAAAATACTCTCTGTCTTGACCCATGTTGTCCTCCTAGCAGTACTTCCTTATTTCATTTTAATCAACCTCCCCCCATGAAAGACATACCCTTCATTTTAATAATTATTAATGTATACAAAAGTGACTTTAAACACTTGGTGCTATTTGAGAGGACAGAATCATTTATCATTATTAAGGGCATCACCTCACTACACATTTTAGTTTGCACCAACTCACCCAGCACAAGTGCCTACATGCACTTGAAAGCATTTCTAACAGTGGCTCACTGGAAGGTTATTGTACTGCCAGTGAAGTGAGAAACAGTAAGAAAGTTTCAGCATTCTAACACTTTGCTAGTACCACTCTGAGACATACATAGCCTTTCCCCTCTATGCTCTTCAGATCCCAATGCACTCTGAGCTGGTTTGCTGGCACGAAAGAGGAAGAATCTGGTGGTTATCAACACAGTACTGCAACAGCACAAGGCCTGGGGGGCTTAAACTCTTCTACCAGAGATCACTGTTGCCATTGACTGTCACTGAAAAGCTTCTGGGCTGCACTTCTGCCCTGTTTTATTTGTTTCATTTATCTTTTTTCTTTAAACCTTTGGCCCGCCAGGCCTACCCTTCCTGTGGGTCCTCCGTACACACAGGATCGATGTACAAGGGAACTCAAATAATGACTCTCACAGA
>JAVHNF010035366.1:4380-15030 GCA_034783455.1 Micropsitta finschii
TGAAACATTTACATTAACTTGGTTGTTACATGTGACAGTAAATTGCCAATAAAATAAATTTAAAATAAAAAGTTTGGACTTACAAAAGGTTTAGCTTGTGGATACTATAAGTATCCTTAGATTTATTTTAACATCACATACACTTGTAGAAATTGATTCCTACAGTTAAATGTAAAATCAAGTTATTTGACTGACTAAATACAAGTGATTTTTCTTGTGAAGGGATGTTATAGATGAAAGCATTTCTGTTTTCAATTCTGTATTTTACTGAAAGACATTCAAACTGTAAATTGAAAATCTGTTTTTCTAGGTGTTAGAATGGAAATTACATGGTATGACCATATGCAGAGAATGCAAAAATTGCTATTAAAGATGATGCTGCAGAAGAGGTGTTTGTTGCCATGCCCTGCCGCTGCACATTTGAGTAATGTTATACATTACTCATTCAGCTACACTAACCAACCTGTCTCTGCTGTTGTCACCAGCAAATGCAGTAGTGGACTAGGGCAGATTTATTACCATTTGTTAACATATCAGTGGAGTTGAATGCCCCAGTTGCTAGGCAATTTCTGAACAGATTTTTCAGTGGGACTCAGTATAGTTTTTTTAGTGTTCTGGTAGCCAAGAAATAATTTTTCAGTGGCAAAACATTTAATTGGTTCTATTGAATTTTTCTTCAAACCTTCTAACATTACAACACACTGACACAGGAGTTACTAGTGCTTTGAGATAGCTGCTGCATCCAGGCAGCCCCTTTCAGAGGTCAAACTTGTTATTGCAAGTCCTGTTACAAACCAGCAAAACCCCCTCAAGGATAGATGCTTTGATAAAAGCTGATGCTTGTATGGGCTGTCAGGCTGAGTGGTGGTTTGTCATGTCTCCTGCTTTCACCAGTGTCCAGCAGCAGATAGTTATGGAAGATTGCAAGGCTTGGTGACTGTAGAGATGACTGTCTTTGAAGCACTGATTGGCAGGAGCAAAGACTTCCTTAGACTTGAGGGCAGAGAGGAGGGAGGAGAATGCAGAGTTCATGAAGCCTTTGCAGGTATTATGAAGGTGTGTGTGCAGGGAGAAAGATTTGCTCTTTCTTATCACTTTTCTTCCTCAGTTTTTTTTGTTCTAGTTCCATCACATCTTTTTTTTTTTGAGGGAATGATTTCAATCTCTGCTGATAGTCAGGAGCACTTTTTGTTGAACCATAAGAAATGTGGATTCTTACTATTACCTCCTATAACAGGACCTACACTTGGTCAAGTAAAGCTTGGTGCTGTGTATCTGGACTTCATTAAGACTTTAATACTACCTGAAATGACAATCTGAGGAGGAAACCATGGTTTAGGTGAAGCTGGTATGAAATGAGATTTACTACCAGATTTCACTGTCAATATATGTGAGTCAGCTGAATAGTATTCAGGTATTTCTCAATATTTAACTAATGGTCCAGGCAATGGAATGGAGAGACGCTCACTACAGAGAACATAGAGCTGGAGTTGAGGCTGTAAGTGTGCTGATAGACAGAATTAGGAGTCGACATAACCTTGGCAAATTGCAGGTGATAATCTGATAATATAGAATGTAATTCAGCACAAGCAATTAGAAAGCTTTGCACTTGGACAGGCGTAACTAGCTGCATAAATAGACATCAGTGACCTGCCAGAGTAGAGGAGGCAATGAATGGTAGTGGATCGTGGCTGAGCATTTTAAGAGTGTCATGATTTACTGAATGGGCTGGCACTGAATTCAACTTTAGGACAGAAATACACCTTCCTGAAAAATAATCCTACCATGCTTTTCAGCCCTAGGAGGGCTGTGCTGGTCAAGTAAGATGCAAAGTGATGTCCGGTTTAAGCAGTGCATTTCAGGAAAGATTAGAACAGTTATGATGAGTTACAAGGCTAGATAAAAGAGATAATGATCAGAAGTCTAGAAAACATGACCTTCTGCAAGAGATTGGAGAAACTGGAGCTCTTACCCTAAGGAAAGATGATTGAAGTGGAATATAACCATTCTTGAATAAGTGAAAGGGAATGCAACAATTTGTTCTCTGTGCCTGTAGTGGAGAGGATAAGAGCTAAAGGACTTAAACTGAAAAGAGGAAGATTTCCTATAGATGCTGAAAAAAGCTTTCTCAAATGTAAGACTAGCAATGCACTGAAATAGATTTCTCAAAGAAATCAGGCAATAGATAGTGTTCAAGGTCTTTAAAACTGGAGTAGATAATGCTTCTGCCATGCTACTGTTGGCAATGGCAGAGGTAGGGCAGATCACGTTTTGATGTGAGGTGTGTGTTTGACAAGTTTTCCGCACATATGGTGCCAGGATGATTTTTGTTTGTTTTTCTGAATTGCTTTCTTGTTAAGACTTTGCCTTTTTGATCATCAGTGAATAGTGGCATTCAGATCATCCCTTTGAACACTTATTAATAGTGACAGATTTGTATATATCATTGTTTTTCCCTCACTATGCATACCTCTGTTTTCAGTGTTGAAGTTTATCTACCACGTAATCACTAAATGCAGCAAGTGTCCTCTGAGCTTCTTGTGGTCAGCTTTAATTTTAATATCACTAGCATGCTACTTCATTTTACGCATAATGTGTCATCTGTTTCTTTTCCACTTTATTCATGTACCAAACACCAGAATTGCTCTTGAATTTTTCAGGATCTTTCCTGTGTCAGGAAGTTCTTCCCTGTGAGGGTGCTGAGGCGCTGGCACAGGGTGCCCAGAGGAGCTGTGGCTGCCCCATCCCTGGTAGTGTTCAAGGACAGGTTGGAAGGTCTCGGAGCAACCTGCTCTAGTGGAAGGTGTCCCTGACAGGGTTTAGAACGAGTGAGCTTTAAGGTCCCTTCACACCCAAACCAGTCTGGGATGCTGTCTGCTTTGCTAAATTTGAAGGCTGAAGTATTTCAGCTAAAAATCTCTATCAGAAGCTCACAAGGAAGAAGAAAACTGATATTGATGGAGACCTTTGATCAACAATACTCTGTATGTAAGATCTTAGGCCCAGGGAACTTAGGTGTTACATTTTAATTACTTTTATTATAATTATTTTTATTATCAAGCATTATTCTGGGATTTATGGAAGGCAATGATTCCAATCTGAGCAACTGCCTGGAAAAAAATAGAAGAATGCAAACAAACACAAGGCATAATATTAAGATATTTGTCATAGAGAACAGAGGAAAAGTCACAATGTTTTTTTGGTTTTTTTTTTACTTTTCATTTCAAGTGTCAAAACATTTTTCTTGTAAGAAGAAGAAGATTGGTAGATTCTAGTATTTTCTACTATTCTAAGAAAGCTGTAAGGTTTTTATTAAGTGTTGGGAATGGGCATCAAGGAATGGGTCAAGAATAAATAGCCATAAGGTTTGTCCTCACTCAGACTGATAATCACAAGTGATGAGCAGTCAGACTTTTACTAGATATTGTGGGAGTCTTCATGGTATTTTGCCTTTTTCTGTGAATATTCTCTCCCATCTCTTGAAAGACCAATTCTTTTCTCCATATTAAAACCAAAGAGGTAATACACTCCTGAAGAGTGTGTGTGTATGTGTCAGTTTTCATTTATCATTATTTTTATATAAGCTCAGCACTGAGGATTCTTATTCTGTTAGCAAAGTATTCCCTTCCACTTAGTCTGAAAGAGCCTAATGTTCCTGGTAAGGAAGTTCTGTTTTCCTCCTAGAGCTGGTGCTCAAGTTTGAGACTAATAAGGAACCTAATGCCTTCTTCAAAATAGGGAAATTTATCAGCTGGAGATAAATCAGCAGACATTCTTCCTGTGGTAACAGTATTTTCAATGGGGACTTTATCTTTGAGTGCAAGCCGTGCTCCAGAGTCAAAATGAAGCAAAGTTCTGATTCATTACAAAATGCTCAGGCATTAGCATCATACTGAAGAATGTCGTGTATTTGGACTTCAGTCTCCTCTTGCTTGTGCTGCTGTGGATCAGAGCTCCGTTGCACTGTGTACCATAGGAACTCACAGCAAAGTGATTCTTCATACTTTCAAGAGTTTTTCATGCCTTTAGTCTGTGTTGCTTTCCTGTTTCGTTCCTTCTTTATGCATCTGTCTCTTAAATTCTGAGCGGGGAATTTTTATAAGGTTGTTTGAGTGGAGTGTTTGAAAAGATGATCCAAGGGCTGGAGCACCTCTCGTTGGAAGGGAGATTGAGTTGGGCTTGTTCAGCTGGAGATGAGAAGGCTCTGGGGAGACCTTAGAGCAGGTTCCAGTGCCTAAAGGGGCCAACAAGAAAGCTGGAGAGGGGCTTTTGCCAAGTGCCTGTAAAAATAAGGGAAGAGGGGAGTGGCTTTAAGCTGAAAGTGCGTGTATTTAGATTAGACATTAAGATGAAGCCCTTCCTAGGTGAGGCACTGGCACAGATTGTCCAGAGAAACTGCGGCTGCCCCATCCCTGGCAGTGTTCAAGGCCAGGTTGGACAGGGCTTGGAGTAACCTGCTCTAGTGGAAGGTGTCCCTGCCTATGGCAGGGGGTTAGAACTGGATGAGCTTTAAGGTCCCTTCCAACCCAAACCAGTCTGGGATTCTATGATTCTATGTGTCTTCATGAGCAGGTTATACTAATGTATACAGTTGTTTGTGGTCACTATCTATGAGTAATTGAATGTGTAGTAGTAGTAGAAACCTTACCTTTCATTTGCTGAGTGCCATCAGAAGTCTTGCAGTCTTCTTTGCTTACTGTGGTAAAAGGAGATGAGGCCAGTTTAACAAAAAGGTTTATATGATATTTTAAATTATCTGTGCAGAAGGTTAAAGCTTACCTTGCATGAACATGCATGTACTGTCTTACAGCGATGTGTAAGAAACTCATCCCAGTCTGGCTCTGCCAGGCTGCTTCATCCTGTGCTTGAGCATCTCTCAAAAGAGAGGTCAAAATGAGAAAGAGGTTGTCTCTTCCCAGCACACAGCTAAGTTGTGGTAAATGGATCTAGATTTCTTGCTGAAGCAAACATGGAAATTGCAACTACTGAGGGATGCATTTTCCCTGGAGGAACTCCATAGGCAGCCCAACTCTGCGCTGTTAATTTTGGTCTAGGCGGGCAGTTGGAGTCTGACAAAACCTTTGAACTTCACAGTTGTATTTAGACGACAAAGACTTTATCCCGGAGACTGCCCTTGTACCTCTCCGCTGTTGACGTGGCCTCCATGCAATCCTGTGTTGTGAATAGTGAATAACCACCCCATTTTCTTTATTTCAGGAGATTTGTCCTCACCAAGATGAGAGTCATTCCAAAAGGAGCTTTCAGAGGACTCACTGACCTCGAGAAAATGTATGTATCATGTCAGTATTTAGTGGGAAAAATCTATTTTACTTCAAACAGCAGTTTCTGGTTGTAGCTCCTTTTACAGCTACTGAGCAAGTCCCAATCTCTGAGCTTCATCTGGTTTCCTTGGTCAAAGGGTTTTGTTCAGCATGGAGTGTCATTGCATTTAGTATATGTAGTGCCATAGCAGGAGATCATAAGAAACTGATTGTTTGACAATTTTGGAATGAAACAGTAGAAAGATTACGGAGGAAGGAGCTCCTGTTCGTAACAGGCCAGCCAATTCTGTTTTCACTAAGGAATAAATAGGATTGTTTTGTGCATGTTCAGAAGCAGCTGGTAGGATGTGAGAGAAGTTTCTTACAGGTGATAGATCCAAAAATCATAGCACATAAAGGGTGTAAGCACCTAATTTCTGTGAATTTTAGTGATAAGCCTAACAATTATGAGCACTTTCGATGAACAGATGTGTCAAACCTTCATTAGTATACTATTGTGGGTGTAGAGCAGCCCTCCAACACTAGAAAAAACAAATTCCAAATAATATATTCCCTACTATTCTTTAGCCACAGAAAATCTATGGGTTAACTGGTGCTAGCATTCTTTAGCCACAGAAAATCTATGGGTTAACTGGTGCTAAGCACCAGAAACTGTAAATGACAGCATCCAACCTGAACCATTCCAGAGCATGTATGATTTTTCTGAATTATTTCATATATGAGCAAATCACAATGTTTCATTTAGAAACACATTCAGTGCTTGCACCTTGACAGGAGAGGGTCACAGTCTGTTCGCCTGTGAGGTGTCTGAGTGGCAGTGGGGAAATATATTTGAAAGTCAGTGCCTTTTTCAATGCTGTGTGTAATGGCAAAACCATAAAGGATTAGACTGCTGATGTTTCTCTGCATCATTTCTACCCATTTCCCTCATACTCTCGCATAAATAAAGGATTTAGCAAGAAGGAGAACACACCAGAAGGTATGGCAATGAAATAGGTAGGATTTTGAACCTAGAAAAGGATGGGGATGGAGGGATGAAAACCAAAGAGTGAACATAAAAGGATTCAGGAGCTGCAGATCAGTAGCAAGTAGTAAAGCTCACATGGCATCTTTTATTTTCTGAAGTGTGACATCCATTTCAGAGCATCGCTGTAGGTTCGGGAGTCTTCTGTTGGCATGTGGTACACTAAAAACCCTCCAGTTGCTGCATCCTACTCATAGATCCAGACCCTCATAAGTCCATCAAGCTGTAAATGAACATTTTTCTTGACAAAAGAAAAAGAAAGTTTTCTTTTTTGTGGCTAAGGCTTATCAGGACTAAGACCGGCTCTGTTTCCACAGTTTTGTTGGCACTTGTTTCTCCCCAGTCCTGAAGGGTTCCTTTTAGTTTAGTCTTTATGGAAAATCATTGAGCTCTCTGGACTATGAAGTGGGTTGCAAAGTGCATTTGTAAACTGCTTCCATTATCTTTAATTACTCAGAAACCGTATGTCAGATATGTATGAAGGTAGTGATCGCATTGAATATGATGTCTCTAAGTAGGGATTTATTGTCAACAAAAAAAATTATATATGGAAATGAGCTCAGTTTGAAAGTATATCTATGGACTAGTAGTACTTGGAGGAGAAATGGGGACAGACAATTTATAGCAAAATGTCCTTGAAAATAGAAGTGTGATAAATATGTAAATGCCACCAATCACCATCAACAAAGATGCAGTATTTGCAGATGATGTGGCAAACAGATAAAACGTGAAATAGCTCGCAAGTCCTAAACCTAACCCATAAAACATTCATCAGAAATATTCATGATACTGTAGGGACAAAAAAAGTGTGTAATCAAATAATAGATTTGCATATAAAACCACGGCCTTTGTATGAAAGCCTTCTTACTCTTGCAGGATCATGCATAGAAAGGAAGATTAAAGCAAACTGTAGTCTATTTAAGGAAAACAGCTATTAATAATGTGATACCTCCATATGGTAAAATGTAGATAGCCTGATGTATACAAATGAGATACCTCAATGTATTATGTGTATGTGCTTATCTAGAACTAGACTGAAAGTCAGTAGAGTGACAATATCTTCTGAATATGTTACTGAAGAAAAACAGTATCTTATACAGTCCAGCATATCTGTACACATGATTTTTATCATTACTGCATCATTTCTAACTGTGTTTCTGAGAATAGGATAGGTTTTTAAAGCTCAGAAGTTGCAAGGCAGGGGTGGTCTTTGCAATCATCCGTTGGGGATAAGCTGGTTGAGTACAATTTAAATCAGAGATGAGTCCTTCATGAGAATCTTATCTCTGATGTATTTATGTTCAAATGGAGTGAAGGCTTTTGAATACAGTGACTGAAAAATCCTGGTTTTCAAACAAAAATAATTCAGTAACATTTTTTAGTGTTACTGCTTTCTGTATGCATTCCGAAACACCTGAACAGCTGAGAACTTTGAACATGTCAAATACTTCCAGATACTTCCAGTCAGGCTCAGTTCTCAATAGCCAGGCAAGATCTTATTTGTTTTCCATTTGGACTGTCCAAGGACTTTTTAGAATGGACACTAGTGACCATAAATAGTGTGACCTGGAAAGGTTGACATGGAGCACTTCACCTGCACTCTCTTCTGAAGCTCCAGTTTTAGTTACCAAGACAAAATGCTTTGGTTTTCATCTGCTTTTTTTGGGTGGTGTCAACATTTTCACTGGAATACTTTTACCATTTTGAAGTTTTTTTGAAAGAACAGGAGCCCATTTGAACCATATCTAAATTTTCATTATATCCTCACCCATCTAAATTCCTTCAGTTACTGAAAACCCATGAAATGGCCATTCTGCAAGCTGTCATCTAGAAGAACAAATTTCCCCAAGTATGTTCTGGGAGGAAGATCTTTTCTTCTTAGATAGAATGCTTGAAGCTATGAAATAAACTGACAGGATCTAATTATTTGAGCTTCCTCTTACTAAAGGAATTTTGTACAGAAAACTACTTCAGAAACCCACAGATCTGAGGAACAGCCTTAACCAGCTTGGTGCTGGCAGCTCCCCAACTTCTGCACAGCTCTGGCTTCATGTTAATTTAGCAAATAGGTGTTCAGTGAAGCAGATTAGTTATTCTCGCTACATGTTTAGTCTACTCCTAAGTCTTAGCCAACTGGAACGTGGCAGCTCATCTGGACTCCTGCTTAACCAGCCTGTTTACACTCCAAGAACTAATTAACCCTCCAGTAACTAAATTAAAAAGCAGCCCCATGCAGGCACATGCCTGGCAAAATCAATTCAACATGCTCTGCAGCTGCTGTCATCTTCAACCTGCACTGGAAGTGCTTAATTTGGAGGAGAGACAGTATAAAGCACTATTAACTCTCCCTTTTTCTCTTGCTTAGTTCCCTCCTATTACTGAAAGATAGCGAAGTAGATTTTGAATGTTGGTCTAACAAGGCCTGGTTCAGGGATGGTATTTACAGGAAGTCTGGACTTAGTGCCTTACCCTGTGCAAGCCAAAGGGGCACAGTCCTCTTGAAAATTCATCATCTGTTATTTATTCTTTTGAAAGGTTTAAACTAAAGCATAATGCTTTGTTTTGTCATTCATTTTCAAACCCAACCTGTGTGCAGCCCAAGGAAATTCAGCCATGTGGGTGAAGCACTTCTCAAACTAGAAGATGTCAGAGAAAAAATGGCCCTGTTTTGTACGTTGGAGTAATAGGAAAAGGGCATTTCTTTAGCAGATTTTGGCAAAGACAGATTTTGTGAACCTGAACCATGCTGTGGTTAACAGAGCTTGATGAGATGAATCCTTGATGAAACCTGAAAACGCTGGAGAGCTAAAACTTCTAAGGTGGAAGGAAGCTGCCAGAGTTGACACTCCTGGAAACTGAGTATATGCACCAGCTATCTACAGCTTCCTCATGAATCTGTAGAGAAAATACCTCTGAATCAGACATGTATTTAATCACTCAGTGCATTCAAGCTTTTGTGGGTTTTGCTGAGACTGTTGATTCAGTGGTGGTTTATACAAACAAATACTGCTGGTCTGAAACCTAGATACCTGAGCAAGAGCCTATTTCATATACAGCAACCAACTTGATGTGATGCTAAAATTTCTCCTGTTTGCCGCATGCAGGCTAAAAGATAGGTTCCGCTTTCCTTTGACTTAATTAAATCAGATTGAGATACCTTTCATGCTTTATCTGTACTGAAGTGAGGTACTTGAGGACAGTGGAGAGCACTCAACGGAGTATTCTGAGGCACGTGTGAAAGTACATTGCTGAATCAAGGTTTATCTCTCTTCCTGTGAATGGGGAAGGAGCAAAGTTCTGGGCTTGATAGGTGAAAGTCTCATCAGGATTCTATGTAACCAAGACATTTAGAAATTGGTTCTAGGCAGGAGTTCCGTTCTATCTTCTGTATCATCTGGATAAGTCTGCTATTAGTTTGGCAGGTTTTTTTAAGAAGCAGAAAAAGGAGGATCTTCTATGATGTGTAAGGTAAATAGTGCATGTTTACAAAAATATTCATTTACATACCTAAGGTGATAGGGGGACACAGTGCATTCTGCGTACCAAAACCCACACTGAATCAGGTAACAACTGTATGTTGGTAATAAATACTCTAGGGTATATTACCAAGGTGCAACTCCATGGATATTAAATTCTAATTTACATTTTAGGAAGTTATGTGTAACGTTCTGCATCTTAAGGGCAGGGTATGAAAATAAGGATGCTACTTAATGCATTTAAATTAGTCTAAATATGCATTTTTTTCTCAGGGAACAGAGGACTACAGTTCAGAAACAATAAGGCGAGTAACTAGCATAAGCAAAGAAATTCAAAGTTCAGACTGATATTCCAAAGAGTGTTTTAATGGGGCCCCTGTTACAGTGCGTGGCTTTCTCCTCTCTCTGCCTAAGCTAATTCTGCTCTTTTTCTATACCAGAGGGGTTGCTTGAAATTCAGGCCTCTGATTGAGCAGCAAAAAAAGAAAACTTATCCTCTGCTGTGTGCAACGTACACTTTCCTTAACTCAACAGCATCCAGGGTGTCAGTCATTTGCACACTGCTACACTCTGCCCTTTGAAATGGGTTCCCACAAATGTGATATGAAAGTTGAAGTGAGAACTTGGAGAAGTGAGCTTCTCCAAGGAGTCCTATAATACACGGTCAGTGAAGGAGCCATGCAAAGCAGAGCCTTGTTCCACAGTCTCTCTGTATGGCCATGAGCAGCTTGGATACATTTTCTTCTCAAAGCAGGGACATTACTTCAGAGGGGAGATTTAGATTGAACATCAGGAAGAAATTCTTCCCTGTGAGGGTGCTGAGGCGCTGGCACAGGGTGCCCAGAGAAGCTGTGGCTGCCCCATCCCT
>JAVHNF010035368.1:2862-15979 GCA_034783455.1 Micropsitta finschii
AAAGTCTGCTCTCTTGAAGTCCAGGGCAGTGAGCTTGCTGCACGCTCTTCTCACTGTCCTGAGGATCTCAAACTCGACCATCTCATGATTGCTGCATCCAAGGCTGCCCTGAAGTGTCACATTTCCAGCCAGCCCTTCCCTCTTGGTGAGCACGAGGTCAAGCATGGCACCTCTCCTTGTCGGATCCTCTATCACTTGCAGAAGGAAATTATCTTCCACTCAATCGAGGAACCTCCTGGATTGCTTGTGCCAGGCCGTACCATCACTCCAACAGATGAATATATATGTTCTTAACATTTCTAAGTTATCTCTTATAGCCCTGCAATCAGAATGCATTCCCCAGGAGGAAGAAAAAAGAAAAAACAACTGATTTGACTCAGTAAATACAAGAATGATTTTCCCCACTGGCACAGCTTCCACAGCAACTGGAAGAGAGTATCTCAAACTAAATGCTTTGAAGCTGCCCCACTTGTTGCCTTCTTTTAATAGAACTTGCAGAAGAGGAGATGCCAGCAGAAGGTTCCTGAATTAACATCTCTGCTTGTTGAGAACCAATTTGTCAGATGGAGCATTCTGAGGACAGAAAGGTCCTATGTAATGATACCAACAAGCACAGAGAGTTTGATGGGCACAGCAAAACAGAACTAAATTAAGGCCACAGCTGGTGATGCTGGCAAGCATGCAACAGAGCTGTGAGCCCTACAGACATTCCTAGAAATTCCTTCATGAATTTCAAGTAGAAGTCTTTAAGGAGCCAGAAAAAGAAGAAACACAAGAATGATGAAAAAGAAGCATGCTCATTTAGTCACTGTGTAGAGAAGTGGAGGAGCAGTATCCCAAAGCTCAAAGGAAACCTAGGCCAGAGTTGGCCAGCCCTGCTCTTGCCTCAGTTCAACCTAGGATGGAGAAGGAAATGGTGAAAGTACAAGATCAGTCAAGTATCAGCTGAGGTACCCTCCTGTGCATCACCCGAGGATCAAACAAGATTACATATCCAGGTATATCAGCATTCTTCAGGAAGATGCTTGTGGGTTTGCTCCTTCTGAAAGAGCAGTGGAGACTCAAGACAACACAGATTCAAGCTTACAATTCTCTGAATGGCACTACCACCTCTGCTTGGCTGGCAGCAGTAGGGTGTTTAAGACCCACAAGGTTTCTCTACACGGACAAGGCACATTGAAAGTTAGGCAAAAGGCAGAAAACTTGATTAATGCATTACCAAAGACAAGATAACCTTGTTGACACCTCAGCTCTCTTACTGGCATCAACAATAAAGCACCCACACCCTCTGGAAAAGCAGGAACCTCCAAGAAAACCCAACTTAAAATTAACAACTAAGAAAATCCATCATGTTACTGATTATTCCTTTTCCTCTCCACCTTTCACCACAATTTTAGTCCTTCACTTCATACTAGTGGAATAAGACATAGGATAACCAATGCAGAAAAACCAGCACCCCAAGTAATTTGTAGTGGTAGGGAAAACTTAACGTCTGCTATCCCAGGAAAAAATCATTATCGCATGACTCACTGGCAGTCACTTACCAAAAGATTGAAACCATGCTTGAATTTTTGGAAGCAGTCAACAAATTCATCTGGAGGTGGTGGTTTTGCGCGGAGAGTAAGAACTCCCTCTGTGAACAAAATTAGATTTTTATAGATCCATTTATATCGTATAAAACTTCTACAAATATTACAGATACACACATAAATACATAATGAATATCAAAACTTAAAAGAATTTTGTAAATACAAAACCATGACAGTGAGCATATTCTGCTGTCACATCTCTTATTAAACACTCCCTATTAACTTCAAGCACATGATTTTCATAGGTTTCACTCAAAGAAAATACTGCATAGGATATTTTTGTGCTCAAAGTAAAAGAAAATTACTACAATAGTGAAAAAAAAAAAACAAAACAACCCAACATAAAAGGTCACATTTGCTAGTGACTTCAATGATCCTTCGAGAAACAGAAATGTGTACAGAAGAACTCCTACCTCCAGGTCCTTTCTTTTTACTTTTCTTTGCTTTCTTCCTCTTTGAAAGTTCAGTAAAAGCTTCAGCAGCTTTCTGAAGTTTCGTAACAAAATACTCAATGTCATCCAAAATATGGTTCAAAATTTGCTATGGGACAAAAGAAAAGTAAAAGTTTCTCCACAAACCTATAACAAAAGTACTCCAAAAATTCAAATGACCACATCCTCCTACAGCTTCCAACAGCTTCCTCAGAACTAAGTTCATGCTAGAACTTTCCATGTTTAGATTCATTATATTCTTAAATTTACACACATGTAAAGTATTTTACATCTCAGATTTTTAAGAACTTTGGGCCACTGGAAGTTTTTAGAATACATGCAACGACATTATTAAATTCAGACTGCAATTACACAACTTGTTCAAACATTACATTTTCTCTTGCAGCACATGAAAAACATCCTATTTGAAAAGACAGCTTTTTCCTAAACAGTGTAACTTCCTAATCTCCTTTAGTACTAAGTATTAAGCTACTTTTTGAATGTCACAATGTAGTTTTATAGAAAAGTGCTCTTTGAAGAATTGCTTTCAAAGAGCGAGTGCAGAAGAATGAATGAGCCCATAGGGAAAAAAAAAAACCACATACACCAATTCAGCAGGCCCCAGCGTGCTCTCCTCAAGGCCCTCTGATGTTGCTGAGGGCAGTGGAAAAGTAAAGAATTACAACTGACAAATCGGGTAATCTTTGATATTGCATACATCATAGGATCTGCCCAGCAAAGTTTAGGTTATACACGTACATGGTCCAACTGTTTTCAGAAATGACCATATGCTTATTTTCTAGATGTTGCACATACAGAAGTCCCACTAAATTGATGGAATTATTTATCCTTACAAAGTTTACTGAATTTGGTCTACCAGAAAAAATTACTATCTGTATTTCTAGTTCTTCATAGCAGAAAATTTTATATCAACATTCAGTCGTGTCCCCCCCCCCCTTTTGTTTTTAAGGGGAAAAAAAGTAAGACGAAGAACTACCACCTATTCACTTTTAGGTCTACTACCCAAATGTAGGCTTCCTGGAAAGCTTTCCTGCAGAACTGAATTCCTCATGTGGAAAAAAGGCTTCCCATGAAGTAAAGCTGCAAAATTTCACAAACATTAAGCAATATCACTTGTAGTTTCTCACTTACAACATCTCTGTCAATCCTGGCTGCTATCATCTCTGCTGTTTCTTCGTGATCATGGTATTGTCTATGTTTTTCAACTGCAGAAAAGAGAAGAAAATAAGACATCTATATACATGACATTAGTAATCAAAACTTCCTCTACAGCTTATGCTTTAAACCATACTACTGTAAGAAAAAGATGGACAAAAGTGCTTGTACCATTCACTTTGCAAGGACTCCACACAACCTGAAAATCTTGCCTGATCCTTTAAACTCTCACACGAATCTTAGGTCTATGCTTTCAGCCAGCTTAGCTACATGAATGAAGTTAATGACAGAAGTGTGGTTAGTCAGGTACTGAATAAAAAATTTACGGCAGGGGTGGCAGTTTGTAAATACAACATAATGAGAAATCATCCCATTTTGCAAAATATGCTGAAAGCTACTCCAGCAGAAGTAAGCAATTAAGAGTGTAGCCATGACTTCAAAGACAATTTAATGTAAAAGATAATTAGCAAAAACGAGTACAAAGTCTGGCAACACATAAATGGGAGGTAATGATGTAATAGAACTGGTATTTCTAAATAACAATGGACAGAGTCAGTAACTTTTACTGAAAAACAACAAGGGTTAACATTCTGAGAAATCATAAGTTCTGCATTTTTAAGTCACACTAAATATTACATTGCATTTTTTAACAGGTGAGATTTTAGTAAATACATTCTAGAAAAGATCTACAAGTGGAATAAAAGGAACCACGGGAACTCGGATCCACAAGCGGTCTGGCAAGACACTTGACAAACTAACAAAATTTTTCTGAAGTGAGGAGAAGTCAAGCAAAACAAACTAGCCTTTACTCAAGACAGATATAATACTGCAGATAAATATATTAAATCATTACAGATTTTTTTTTGACCATTTTTAGTTATTTCCTTTGCATAGTCGTGTACTTTGTTGAGTGATGCAATTTAATAAATCAAGAACAATAAAAAGACTCCATGGTTAATGACTTCTGATTCTTAAATTTTAGTATCTATTATTCAAAAAACAACCAACCAAACAACAGAAAAAAAACCCAACCAAACAACCCAGAAAAGGTCTCAACTTCACCTTATTACAGTCTGTTTTACAGAAGGAGATTTATTGTTTCAAAGCACATCTTTTTTCAAAGAAATCTGATACATATAAAACTGTTTCCATAAGGGGAAAAGGGAGGTGGCAAAACAAAAGCCAGAAAAACCCCCACCACCAAAAAAAAAAAAAAAAATCCAAACCCATTAAAAATATTACAGCATCCCTTGATTAAGGCTTAAAAATAAAGAAAAACCAAAACAATAACAACAACAAAAAGAACTATTTTAGCCACACAAGCTGTCATAAAGATAAACCTACAATAAATAAATAATGCTGATCTCAAGTCACCTTTTAATCCATGATTGTGTTTTTTAATTTTCAAAAATGTATGACCTACACTCTTCATGTTACTGAGAAAGAATCATTAAATTACTTGAGTTATGACAGTGATGGTTACTGCAAATGTTACTACTATGTTCACAAAAAAAGCCCAGGTTAAAATTGGTAGCCCAGACCCCCACCCAGCTAAACACAAGTAAAACCAGCTCCAAACAGAAATGCAGAAAATGGGTAAGTGCAAGTAAATGACAAGTCACATTATGACAGTCAGGTCTTATTTCCCAGATCATGCAATGGTGACTTGGGGCATTTCAAACTAGACCAGGAGAATATTCCTGTCTGCATTCAGTGCAGACAGAGGGGTGACCTTGTACAGCCATTTCTGTATCTGGATTCAATTACTGTAATCTTTATGAAAGTGATCTTTCCAAGTTATTTTTGCATCACATGAATGTACTACCCAGAACAACCATTTGCCACTGCACTGTGCAGCGGTGGGCTCTCAGGAATACTCACTGTCGCCCTGCTCAGCAGCCCATGCAGACCACGCTGCCACACGGCTTCTCACGTCCACTTGGGTGATGGTCCCTGGTGGCACAGGGGCAGGCGCCTGCGGTGGCGGTGGGATGGCACTGTCAGCTTTGGATATCATTCTAGAGGAAAAATAGAAAGCCCACAAGTGACACTTGAAGGAAAAACATTCTATTTTCTTATGCTTAATCAGAGAAGACAAGGAGATTTCACAAGGACCTCTTACTGTTGAACACAGTATGTGCTTGCCAAGTAAGCAGTACTCAAGACCACTATGTGTAAATATGTTAAGCACAAGTAGGAAACACACTCCATGATGGGGTTAGCAAATCTTTTCAGCACCTGGCCACATGGGAAATCCCCAAAGAGTGCCAGAGAACATGGTATCTAGAGATCTGCCAGTTTACACAGGTAATTTCAGTGGCTTGGGTATAGTAGAGAAAACTTTTATCACCATATGAAGTCTACTGGCTGGACTTCCATTTTGTGTGAAAGTTTTCATTAGAAGCTACCTTTCAGCAATCACAAGTTGGGCATCTAGTCTCTAAATTTGAGAGGTTGTCAACCACCTGTTTCTTAAAACCCTACCTACAAAACCAATTAAATTTACTGGCTGATTTTCCTTTTTACAACTTGTCTTGATACAAATGTATCAGTGTTCCCATCTGCAGTTTTCCAGTTCCTACTGTAGTTTTTAAATACCATAGGGAAAGAGGTCTTTGAAGTCAATCTACAGCTTGATACCAACAGACAAAAAAATCCCAACAATGGCTATACACACACACATCCCATCCCTTCCCCATGCACTTATGCAAAAGCAAGATCTTCACCTTAAATTCACCTTTTTATAATCCGAACACATTCAATGACACAAAACGCCAACTGTTATCTGGTCTTTGAACACTGAACAACAAAATATTTCCCTCACCTTTCCTTCCTTCCAATGCCAGCACGCACATGATACAACAAGAAGTAACCAACATTAAGCACTCATGACATCTTCACTTCATAAGCCCTCAGAGACTGATATCTCGGATTATTTTTCCATCAGATGCACTGACCTACATAATTTTCCCAATTATATCTCATTAGTTTCCCTGAACATCCAGTGTGTTTGGGTCCTGGACAGCCCCTTTGTGCTTATACCTGTTTGTTAGTCCCACAAACAGTAAAGTCTACCCATTTAATTTCAAATTTTCAGAAAAAGTTAGACACAGTTCTGGTTTTGTTTTGCTTTTATAGGAGTGTCCATTACTCTGGGAAAACTTCATAAATTTTCAGAATTTAACAAGAAGCTAAGACTGTTACAAACTCATTTCATGTAATGGTGGCATTTTTACTTAATAATTTTTATCCAGCAAAGACTTTTCTATCTGAACCATAAAACTGCTATTGAGAGATACTATCAGGATGCAGTTATATACTAACTTTTCAACAAACTACCACCATTGCTATTCAGTATCTAATATACCTATGCCCTTGTTTTTAAGCCTCTATCAGCTACCTTTCATTTCTGTATTACTCTTCTCTGAACCCAACAGCCTCTTTTTAACTCCACATTTTCCAACTGGCAGAAAAGCTTTCACTACCAGGGAAACAAGAAGTCTTCAGCATCATTGAAACAGCTAGCAGGAAGATTATTCCACCTACAGTTGCTGTTTCATTTAACATCTTTAGATCCCAAACCTTTTTAACATAATCTTATTTACTTGGAGTTATGAAGCATCCATTTTTCATTTAAATTCAAAGTGCTTGACCCAAATGCAGAATTGAGACACACAATGCTATTCTCTGGCATCTGGCCAGCTATTCCTATCACTCAGGTAGAATCAGGAAAGGTAAGAGTGATGCTATGAATTGAAAAAGCATAGATAATTATTAAAGCAAGGTTTCTACAAATGGTTTTGGAAGTATATTTTCAACTAGCAAAAAAGATTAAAGACAGTAGGCAGACTTGAAGAGCTTCTGAATGCTGTAACACTATTCGATAATCCCATATACTGCCAAGAAGTTAGGTTTTTACCTCAATGTTTCAAGCCTCTTCTTTTGTTTCCCACTTTTGCTGTCACTGATTGCACTTTCAATATCTTCATGTATAAAGCTAGCCTAAAGAGACAGAAGCAGAAACCATCAGTTATCAGCTAGGCTATTCATATATATGAAATAAGTACCTACTCACGCACTTTCTTAGGGCATCTTTAGATTCCAGATATCTTTATCAAATGCCATTTATTTAAAAGCTATGGTGTAAATTCTTTTACATATACACAGAACAAAGGAATACGCAATGCTACTGTTTGTGAGTTAGTATTTTTGTCACTGTTCCAACTTCAAGCATTATCACCAGATGAGTATGTAATCTAGATACCAAATTTGTCTGAACAGCTGTAATTATCTCAAGCCCACCATTCTTGCATAAGCTATTTTTTCCCCTCTGCATAAGTTATTTTTGTTTTTCTCAAGTATTTGAGGGGAAAGACATACTATTAAAAAAAATAAAAATATCTGCTATAGATAGTAGCAACACAAAAGTTTAGGAAAGTAACTGGTAGTGATAAAGCTTCCTTTAAGAAATAAAGATAGCCCCCAATTTCTCTTCAATGTAACAGAAGATGAATTTTTCAGCACATTCGTAGGTTCCTGCCTCTCCATAACCACAGTCTGCCTCCACCAGTGATCCCCAAGTGAAAGTTTGATGCATGTCTAAGGCATTAGTTTAATAGATTTTTCATTAAATAGGTCACAGCTTCACAGAGGATTCTGTTACGTGTCTTCAGCTGACAAATTAATTTCCTACACAGGCTGTCAAAGCCCAAGTGTATCGGTGTCTGGCTAACTCTACAAGGTCCATGTCTTCCTTCATGCCTCATAGCGAAGATGTACAGAACTTTCTGGGAGGAATGTGTAACTTCTGCTGTAATCAGAAGACACTACAGATTACGGACAAGGGATACATTAAGGTTAAAGAATTAATAGGAAAAAAGGAGATTTGAGGAACCCAGAAGAATGCCATTAATCGAACTCTTTATATTTATTATTTAGCATACTTTCTTTGTTTAGAAAATACTGACTGCCCCAAGTATTATTGATTTTGACTAATTTTCTATTGCAGAGGCTCCTGGGGTTCATGGTAACTTCTAATCAAAAGCAGCAATAAAGCATGGGAGAAAGACCTAACCTTCCAAAACAGCCAAGTCTCCAGGGTAAGGAACAAAACCTAGGGTATGCTCACAGACTCAAACAATACCTCGGAAAAAAAAGGGAGATCCTGGACTTCCAAGTAGTGTGTAAGTGTCCTGCATTTTTACTTGTACACAGAGGAACAACTTCAAAAGATGAAAGTCTGATGGAAAGAGACCACCTCTTACACTTTGGGAAGCTGGGTCCAACCAGAGCTCACAAAGGATCCCTGCATTATTTAACATAATGCCACCTGAACTTTTCACAGAATCCCAAATTCCACTAAACAGCAAATTCTGCACAACGAATCCACAATTAGCCAATTATCTTCATATCACTCTCACTATATCGATTTCGAAACAGCTGCATAGTGTGATTAGCAATCTGTTGTTTTAAGACGATATGAACTACTGCAAAGGAAATTTAAAAAATCCCCATGAAATTATCAACTGGAATTTAAAGACATACAAATTATATAGAATAACTAACAGAAATTAAAATTTAGAACCCTGGAAATAAAGAAGTATCACAGAAAACATTAAAAAAATATTTACACTTGAAGGAAATATTTTAACCAGAGATGAACAATCTCCTTCCTTGTTTTGTCCCTTGTTTTGCAAGTAGCATTTTCCTTTTCATTATCACTCCAGCAGAGCAGAGATGCAGAAAGGTGAGAATGTGGAAAAGGCTTATTGCTCAGTGACAAAAAAGGCAGAAAAAGGGCAAAGACTAGGTAAGACTAAGAGCTCAGATGAGTTCTTTGCAGATTAGAAGATAAATATGTGATAACACAAACTATTTTCTTCAGAAACATGACAGCACACCACATACATATTCCATGGATTTACTCATTTGCAAACCTAAATGAACAGCTACAGAGCCCAAAAATCAATATTTACAGTAACAACATATTTGAACAGGCACTAACGATTCAGCTTGCATACTGGACTACTCTCGTACAAGACAATAACGCACTACATTTACTAATAAACTGTAAGTAGTGTGGATAACATAAGTGCATTAAACTTAAAGCGTATTTGTAAGTAAAAAAGAAACAATTATTTTCTAAGAATCAGCTCATTTGATTTTATCCACTGTACTTGCTAATTCACAATATTTCCTCTATTTGAGTAAATCATAGCAGATCCACATTACTATCTTACCTTAATCTCATCACATTGGAAAAGATGCAAATCGGGCTTGTTTTGGGTTGGTTCTTTACATACTAATGCAAGAATTGAATTGTAATTGCATGCATTCATCACAGCTTGGCAATGCTGAATTGTGCTTAAAGGAAAATTCTCCAGTTCATTCTGCCAGAAGAGAAAAGAAAAAACAAACACAAAACACCACCTTACTATACAATGTCCTGATCTCAGAAAAGCTGCAAGAATTAAAAAGGGAAAGTGATAATAAGCTAATTAAAATACAGAATCTCACCTACATAATTTTTCTGCCTGTTTACATATTTTCTCTCCCTCTCTCTGAAAATGAGATTGCCACTCATAGATCTTACCTTTGATTCCAAGTCCACCAAACTGACAGCTTTGTCATCCACTTGAAGAATCATATCTTGAGTCCACACTTTGCCTTTGGCATTCAGCAATTTCAGCTTCCTTATTCCATCATCCACTGTAATCATTGCCTCTTTTCGGTCCAGAACAAAGGTAGTCAAGTGCTAGTGAATGAGATATACATTTAAAAAAAAATTAATTGTAATTTTTCCCCACTGCTAGGCAGTGTCAGTATTCAAACTGTCAGGAAATAGCAATTCAAATTATTAATGAATAAAAGTGCCTTTGTATATGACAAATCCCACCAATAAGCCATAAAAGAGGTTGTTTAGTCCACAATGCCACTTGAAGTCAACTGATTTTTGTAACTCACTGTTTGTCATCCTCTGTCATTTCCTCACCACAGCAAGTGGTTAGACTTGAAGGCATATTCTGACATCTTTCACACAGCAATGCTAGAATTAAACCCTGAGCATTTAATTAGCTTCCTTGAGGAGTGAAAACCTGCCCCTCTTGGCAAGCTGAATCCAGGAAGCCTCAGCAGAAGCTCTCCAGAAACACAATGCCTGTGTACCTCCATCACCACTCCAACCTGGAGTGCCCCCATCTCTTCCAGAGCTACCAGCTAGCATGCCAATGGCTATCATGATGGGCTTGCATCTGACTGGGATACCTTATGGACAGGCTAGATGCTTCTTTTATGCAGATCACAGCAGAAATGTAATGTACTAACTCTTTTTGTTCACCATCAACTTGGAATATTCTCCAGATTCAATTAATGCTCTAGAAATTGAATACTACCTCACAGACATCACCTCAACTAGCTTCCCTGTCATTATGGTTTTGACAATTTCTCCTTCAATATGCCAACCATGCAAGAAAACCCATAGAACTATTTTATACAGGCATAAATCCAGCTTCACATTCTTATTGAAGACCTGGTTACACTCATTCAAACTAAACCAATTTTAATATATGCCTGCACATTTATCTTCTAAAGAACTTAAAAAAAAAAACCCAAAAAACCAAAAACCAAACCAAAACCACAAAGAAGAATTAACTGTACTTTCTTCTATTACAGGATAACAGCAGTTAGTAATGACAGACAGGAGCTGCATATAATCAGACAATTAAGAAGTAAAGTGAAACAAACTGTCTACTGGCTGCTCACACAGGAATACTTAGATTTCAAATACAAGTACTAATTTTTATGCCAGTACAGTACCAAAACCGTTATGAAGAAACCGAATTAAAATAGACAATTAGAAGCAACACAACTATTCATCTGCAAGCTGATCATAGGATAGAAGCACTTGAAATTAAGACTCTTCTGCATATGATCTCACAATTTACATCTAATTTAAAATCCAGGGAATAAAAATGATCTGAGAACCTATGGTATCTGTAAGACTTGGCCTAACCCATAATAGTGCTCTGATGGCAGTGGGAGAAAGTTTGTGCTACAGAATGAAGCACTGCATCCAAAAGCACTGAACAGGCTACATATGGGCACCCAGGATTACTTTGCTGAATATTTTAAATATATCTAGTCCTGAATAAAATATGACAGCAGCATGCAGTACTTCTGCAAAGCCGCTTAAGATAGGAAGTAACACTTTGCACTGCGTGCTGGAGAAGCATCTTTAAAGGCAGAATATATTTAACTACTACGTAGTAGACAAATTTGGACTTTTAGTGGTAAATGCTCAGCTCTTTCTGAATATTGTCATCCCTGCTGATTATAACTGATTAAAGTATTCATTTTAAATAAATGTCCCTTGCCAACAGCCAACAGCTTTGCCTCAAGCTTGCAACAAGCCAGGTTCAGAGACAGGGCAGCATAACACATTGAACTGGTATCCCATTGAGAAGTCCTGTCCATTTGCCAAACTACACACAACTTTGCTTACATACTTCTACATAAAAATTTCAGCTTATTATGGCAGAGCTACAGAATTTGAGACATTTCAGTGT
Organism: Micropsitta finschii; assembly: GCA_034783455.1. Taxonomy (NCBI): domain Eukaryota; kingdom Metazoa; phylum Chordata; class Aves; order Psittaciformes; family Psittacidae; genus Micropsitta; species Micropsitta finschii. The sequence continues at coordinate 14,623 of JAVHNF010035368.1, forward strand.
AATCTAATCTGAAGTGACCTCGGGCTGGCAGGATGTTTTGGAAGATGTATATGCCTTTAAGCATACACATCCTCAAAAAACATGTGGGCAAAAATAACTCCACTCATCATCTCACCTCTACGTGATACTGGGAAGTTTCGGATATGCTGCTGGCACTGTCTCGTGCATAATTCTTCCTTTGTTCTAGAGATGGGAGAAAAGAAAGAATAATTATTCATTCAACTTCTTGTCCTGCTGTCTTGAATACTTCTCAGAGATAACAAGACCAGTTGTATATATGAAAACAGAAAACAAGTTGTTGTTAATTTCTGTATTCGACAGAAAAAATATCTCCACCTCCACATATTCCAGCACAAGGATCATACTTACTTCAATGTATTAACAGAGAGCCAGTGGGTGCAAACAAAAGCCAGTTATCACAGTGAGTCAGGACACTGGAGGGGAGCAATGTTCTGACTGAAAACACTTCATTGGGAAGCCTAATTACTGAAATCACTGGCTTGCCACTTTGGTAGCAATATGCTAACTAGCATCAAGCTTACTGTATTTGTATGAATGAACATAAAGGCAAAAGTATATTCGAATATACATATAATTCTGTTAAACCTACAAAAGAACAAAGCCGCACATGAACCAGACCTAACTCATCCTTTATTTTTTCCTAAACTATTTGAGTTGATGAACTACTAACGTAGAAATATGCATAGAAAGGAGTTAAACAAACAAAACTGAGAGAGGGAAATACACACCAAATATCTGCAGCTAAAAGGACACAATGCTGCAAAATCAGAAACATCACATGCCTTTTACTTTATACAATAAATGAATATTAATCTATTTAATATTAAACCAGGAGAGGAGGGAATTAAAAAAAGGCAAGATGAAGACACAACACACACCCAAACCACAATATACCAAATTTAGATGGATATTGAAGAAAACCTTCCAATGTAAACAAACAAACAAACAAAAAAACCACACCTGAACGCAACATTTGGAAGGCTTTTTCTTTTTTCACTATAACCACTGAAGTGCCTGATCCAGAACACCAGGAGCTCTGTCTAAGAAAGAAAGTTGCTACATGACATGGCCAAGAAAGGACCAAGGAAACTCTGCAAGCAGCCAATTCTTTTCTCTCTGTTTCATGAAATAACTTAATTTCTGGTCTTCAAGTGAAAGCCAACTGTATCCTGGGCTGCATCAAAAGGAGCATGACCAGAAGGTCAAAGGAGGTGATCCTGCCCCTCTACTCTGCTCTCATGAGATCTCACTTGTAGTACTGTGTACAGTTCTGGTGTCCTCAACATAAAAAGGACATGGAACTGTTGGAACAAGTGCAGAGGAGGGCCATGAGGAT
>JAVHNF010035387.1:7556-19627 GCA_034783455.1 Micropsitta finschii
AAGGTACGCACAACAAGATGTTCAGCCCCATCTCCAGAGGACGGAGCGCATGGGCTCACATGCTGCTGCTAGTGAAGTCCTGTTTTCCAAGGTGTCTCCGAATGGCTCAAGTGCTCCAGCAACTCCGAAGAGGGATCATGCAAGACTGCACAGCTAGAGAAAGCTCTGAAGCACCAACGTGCAAGCACTGACCCTGGCCTGCCCGCATGCCTTGTCTGCCATTGGGAACCTGATAATCAGACCTTCAAACCCTATTCTTAGGCAGAATCTTGGGGTTTTTTGTTAAAAGTGCAAGGAGAGAGACTACAGTCCTGACCCTGCAACACACCGGGCAGACCAGGAGCTTGGCTGCTTAGTGAGGTGCTGGCTGAGCACCTAGGCTCTAGATCAGGGAGTGAGAGGGTACAAGATTTAAACCACTGTACTGCTCCTGCCGCACCAGTTGCGCTGACACTAAGTTTTCTGCAACTACAAGTGGCTCCTGATAGGATCTGGGGTTTGAGAAAAAGTGTCCAAGTTACTACGAAGCTATAATTCCACAGAACGAGGCTATGAGAAATCAATTGCCTAACTCAAGAGAAAGAACCCAGATACAAAACCAAGTAAAAATAACATCTCTAAACCCAAGCTATTTCTCTCATGCTTATAAAAGGTTGTCATGCACAAAAAAAGACGTTGTTTTTTTACAATAAGCAATAGTTCTGTTGTTCTAGCACACCCTGCTGTCTAGCTCTTAATCATGTAACACATTTGATTAATACTTACGCCACAGCAAAGTGATGCTTCACTGTTATCTTCACAGTACTTCATTACATAGAAAAGATACATTTAAGAACATATTTAATATTATTCTAATTGCTGCTAAAATACACAAACTTATAAAATGATTTCTCTGGAATCCACGTTTTCTCTCTCCCCAACCCCTACACAAAATAAATAAGTAAGTGGATCTTCGGCCAGTCAGAAATATATGAAAAGCATTTCTTTTGCACTTCAAGATTTTCAGGCTTTAGAACAGAAACCAAAGTGTCTACATGAGCTCAACGGGACTGATCTAGAAGGGGTGTGAATCTGACTATGAACTGATGCATACATGCTATTCATGGTTGCCATATGTAGAAGGACCAATCAGTCAAACAAATAATACATTTCTTATAAATATATATGTGTGTATATATATATACATATATATGAGAGAGATGATAGGACAGGTGTTTATATTTTAAAGCCCAATACAGAACTAGGAGAGTCTCTGCACTTCCTCACCCTCCCATCAAAACACAACTAAATTAAGTCCAGAAACAGATCACGGCCAATTCAAAACATTTGTTACAAAATTAAAAGTGTGATTTTTTTTGTACTGTACCATAAACTCATACTAGCGCTCTGAGTCATTTAGGATATACTCTCCTCCTTCACAAAACTAAACCTCTGCATTTTTTCAAGTCATTTTGCATTTAACTAGAATTTTTGGAAAGCGAGATAAAATAGCTAGTGCTTAATATAGAAAGTCAAAAATTAAACTCCTTCTGCATCTGAGAATATACATGGGTCACTCTTTGCTGCCTGAGGTTTTCCAGAATTATTGACCAAGCTGTGCACGGAAGAACTTAAGGATACTGGATGAAAGTTTAAGAAAACCAAAAACTTTGAGAAACTCCACCAAAACTTTCTATCTCTTTTTGAGTTTGTTCTCTCTATGTAACCTAACTCACTCTCTTAACCAAGTGAGAACTGTCAGACTCATTCAGACAACGGGAGAAAACTGAAGTCCCATATATATTCCAGTCTACGAAGCAAGAGGCCACTCATCCTCAGCTCAGCCCATGCCAAGCACCTTTCTGTTCACCGAAGAGCAAGACTATAAACATTGTCACATACTGTACTATTGCTACCAAACAATTTCTGTTTTCAAGTTAGCATTTTAACAAGAGTACAGTGCAACACGAATTCTCTTCTGGAAGCTTTAGACACAAGAGTCCATCTGGAGGAAGTGACCAGGAGCTTCTCCATACAGCCACCAGAGCACCACAGCTCCATTCAACATCCTCCTCACCTTCGAGGGGCAAATTAAACCACGCACAGATTTGCACCAAGCAAATGGCAGCAGAAATGTGTGGGAGGCAGTCAGCCTGTCTACACAAACAAATCACCATCTGCTGATAACATCATGCTTCTGAAAACTCGGATAACAACTTCGATCTGTTTTCATTGTGTCAATATAATGAAGATACAGTTACTCCACAACTTCACAAGCCATTCTAGCCCTCTACGCTCCTTCTTGCCTCTTCTTCAACACCTACCGAATAATAGCATCTATTTTCTTTTAAGTTTCCAGTAGTTGTAAATAGAGGTAGCTGAGCTACTATTAAAAATCACGTTATGCTTTGAAGAGGAGGAACCTTTCAAATGTTGAAGTTACCCCTTAGCTGCACAATCTCTATTAATACTATAAAAATATGAGAGGACAAAAAGAAAATAGATGCAAGTAACTTTTGCATTTGGCACCTTTTGTCTAGATATTCATACTTCTCAAGTATTCTCTTTTTAATAAAGTTAATGCACACATAGGACACACCACATCAAAGGTTTGCTACATATTTACAAGGCACCAACCCTTTGTCACTTTTTACATGAATAAAGAACCGATAGAAAGCGTATCAGGACCCCCGTAACTGTAGTATAGACATACTTCAGTTCAGCACAATTCATGAACATTTGGCCTGGGAAGATTAAAATAATCCAGATCCTTCTTACAATATAGAAACTGTAAACATTTTATAGCTGCCTTTAGGATTGGTGTATTGTGCAAAAGTCATAATTATTACTGTGTATAAGGATTTATGGCAGAAACCACATAAAAACTCTGTAAGAAGGTGCTATTTCTATAATACAAAAACAAAATAAGGGAGAGAAGCTGTAATTGTGATTCAAAATGTCATGTTCTTATTGAGAAGCTGGAAGCCTCTTTAATGTGATGAACTTGTAGTGTGTGGGGAAGAATTTCTGTAATTTAAGGCCTAATGAATAAGGCTTGTTTTGACCAATGAAGTGTGGCGATCTGAAGTTTTAAAACAAACACAAACTGACATAATGGAAAAGCACCACTGTGAAAGGTGAGTGGAGTCCCCGCACAACTTGCTTGGTAGATTTTTCTGGTAAAATCCCTGCAGTAGAAGGCCATTGAAGTTCTTTTTTAAAACTGTTCCAAAGTTTTTCATCTGTCAATAGTTCCATCCCATGAGATGGCTGACCCTGGCTTTTTCTGTCATTTTCCGCACCCTGCCTGACCTGGAAGTACCAAGGTTCAACGGATCCTCGGTGTGCACAAAATTGTCATTATCAGAATCGTCATTGTACAAGACAGTTCTCCTGCCCTCGTTCCTTGTTTTGATTCGAGGCGGTCTACTGAACCGCCCTCCAAACATGTTTTCACCAAACTGTCCTCCAAACAGGTTTTCAAACTCATCGTCTGTAATTCGGGCACGTTTCGCTCTGGTGGCTCCTCGCGAGGCTCCTCTGCCTCCTCGGCCTCTTCTTCCTCCCCTGCCACCTCTTCCTCTGCCACAGCCTCTTCCACCTCTGCCACCTCTTCCCCCTCTGCTCCATCTCCCCCACCTCCCCCATCTACCTCTCCTCCCTGTCCCTCTGCCCTGCCAATTCCGTTTCCCACCAGTGAGTTTTCTTTTGATTTTTCTTTTGGGTTTTTTGGATTGCACAACTTTGCTGTAGTCATGGTCTCCATCAATGTAATCCTGATCTGTTCTAGATGTTGATTCAGAGTCTGAATCAGAGCCACTTCTGCTTTCAGAACTCGAACTGGATCCCGACTCCCCACTTTCTGATGAAGATAAACCAGATTTTTCCTTTAATTCTCTCTTTTTCTTTTCCTCTTCCTCCACCTCCTCCAGGGGCTCATCTTCTTCTGATGCACTTACTAACTTCCTCTTGACTCCTGTCCGAAGTTCTCTGCCATCACCATTTGTAAGTGGTCCATCAGGAGAGTGATCTAAGCAAACACAAAATAACCCTATTGGTTATCATCATCACACCTGAGCCAAAGAGGATATGAAAAGTGGGATTTGCCTCATTTGCCTTCAAGGTGTGCTCTGGGGATGATCCAACTCTGACCTACTCACCACAGATGACCTTTATATGCTGTGAAGACAACCAGGTGCTCTAAGGGGAAAACATATCATACAAGCAAACACAGTTCATCTCACCTGGAAGCAAGGACTGAAAACTCTCTTGACTAGGAGTTCAGAAAAGATCCAGTCAATAAAAGGAGCCCAGTGAGTAGGTTAGACACAAGTATCTAACATTTAACCACATGAATCCTTCCTAGGGTGCTAAGGCAGAAAAACCCTCTGAAATCCATTTCAAACATTAAAATAACACTGTGCGAGCAGTATTTATTCTCCATCAAATGCATGTCCTTAAAAGGCTTAGTCCAGGGAACACTTCTGGTAAGCAAAATTTCAAGACAGTAAATAAGCCAAGAAAGCTCACCTAATTTAAAAAGGTACAAAATATCTTGCTGGCTTGGGATCCAAAATACTACATGTTTTCAGTTACGAATCTGACATTGAAGATTAAATATCATCTTAGATACAGGATACTAAAAGCTCACCTGCAACTCATAACACTACTACAGTACAGTAGTATGGACTTGGCAAAGGCTTAAGGGTTTTAGCCAATGCTCATTCAATGCTACCTCACTGGAAAGTCTGATTAATACGTCCCAGAGACAATATGCTACAGTTTACAAACAGTGCTTCCCTTCTAATCACAACCACTTAGTCTCGACTATGATAAAAACATGGAAATTCTTTAGAACTTTTTTCATCCTTGTTTTCAATTTGATTAATAAAAGGCCAAGGTTTTAGGGTGGGGGCTCCTTCAGTTTGCTTTGCTTTTTGTAATTCCTGAAGGACTGTAATTCTCCAGAAGTTTAAGAGCAATCAAGCTTTTCCATCCGGAGAAATTTTAAAGGACCTCACTGAAGGGCATGTGGCATCATGTGCATGCCACTCTTAAAACCAGAGTTCTGTAAGAAATAATGTAAATTCAATTCTTTGGTATGGTTTTGGGAATATAGTATGCTAAACTCACGCGAGAATATCACAAGCATCAGACAGAAGCAACAGCTTATATTTCTAGTGAAATCTGTCATTCAAATAAGAGAATACTTATCGTTTCTCACCTTGTTTCACTGGTGTAGATTTACTCCTGATTGGTCTACTTTTCCCTGGATCAATGGTATTTCCACTTCGGTTCTGTGCATTTGAGCCTGAGGACGATGGCTGACCTTCCATATCTTCCAGGCTGATGAAGACAGTTTTGTTCAACTGTATGGAAGTCCTCTAGATTTATGAGGATTCTGTAATAATTAAAATTATTAAATGTGTGTGTCCAGAACGAACAACCTAGATACGTTAGAAATTAGAATGATGTGTATTTTTATTTGACTTCTTTCAAAAGTCACTTGCATTACAGGAGGAATTTTGGTCTCAGCTCTTGTTTTATTCCCATTATTTATGCTGCTTTATTATAATTTTTTAATTAAACATCCTTTTTTTTTTTTTTTTTTTGTTTCCAGTGAGGTGGAAAGTGTTTCTGTGTTTATCATGAATAAAAGCCTTACACACAGGCAAGGCAGGAATCTGATAGATGTGAAATTTAAACTCTAGTTCAAGGCATAGTAAAAAAAGGGCATTTGCCTAGAAGCTGAAAATCCTGCAAGTTCTGGTCAAATTGAATTCAGATGTCTAAAACAGGCAGCCCAGGGACTGTTATATAGAGTATATGGAGTTCGACCTCCTCATATGGGAGCCCAAGTACTGAGCTTGTTGAGGAGGGACCATGAAGAGTAGTTTATAGTAATCCTATGTTTTATGATTTAGATACATCCCAAAAGACAGCAAGCGAATGCCTGTCTATATTTAGTCTCCTTTATAGGGGGACCCCCCCACACCTTTGCTTCCAGAGCATCAGTGGAGCTAACACTTTTCTGTAAAGGCTTGGCTGAACAATGAAGACTGTGGAAGAGATAGAGCACTTTGCAGCAGGTGTTTTAGTGATCAGAATACTTGCCTGACATAGGGCAGTTGCATCTCATATGCCAAGGGCTTTTTGTGCATTTTTCAGTAAACACTGTCAGGATAAAAAACGAAATCAGTGCCTCCTTTTCTACTGAGGCACTAATGATAGTCCACCTTCATTACCAAATGTAAATAGTAGCAAATGTACTCCTCCCAGAGCTGGCCTAGTGAACACAGGCTATCCTCAGGCAGAGACTTCCCACTGCCCGAATTAGCGCAGTTGACATGAAACTGTTAAATAAAACGTGATTACGACCATATTTTCCAAAGGCACTTGGGCTGAGGAGAGGCGCTGAGCTGCTGAGCCTGGCAATGGCCCTGGAGGCTTGTGGACCTGGCGTGCTGCTGCTGGAGTCAAGCAGGGAGGTCCTTCCAGTATTATTTGGCATCTGCCTGGGGTTTTTTTGGGTCACAGGTTTGGCCCTCAGCTAGCCTCAGTGTAGTTTGAATTCCACCCCTTGAGCTGTTTCTTCACACCCTAGAAGACTGTGGCATCTCATACTGAGTATAAACACTCAACCTAAAATGGCCAAAGGAACAAAAAGAACTTGGCTTTGCAGGTTGGGTTTTGCTGTCACTGACTCAGATGTAGCATGTAACAGCCCCAGTGGTATTTCTTTTCTTTCATACTACAAATGAACAAAAATGGGACTAAGTTTAAGCCTGGGGATGTTTGTGCCAGCAAGATTTTCCAAAGGCATACAGCAGAGAGAAGCTTTTGTATTTCTGCATCCAATTGTGGTCAAGGGCTACTGAGGACCTGGATAAATGGTATGCCCAATGTTAATGATGAATACAAACTGTAGCCCTGTGACACTTGGCTATCTGCTGCTAACAAGATAAGGTTTGAGGGAATAATTGTCAGTAACTTGTGGGGAGAGTTAATGTAGAGGTATGAAATGATTCCTGACAAAAGGACCTTTTCCAAGATTAGGTCTTTAAAGACACTTTGTCCTATATGTTGATATCAAATAACTCTCATATTCATACTGAAGTTTGAATGATTTCTGTTGGTGTTTCAGCTGAATTCTATCTGAGTGTGCTCAGGAAACCTGTGTTCAGTTTGAACCCTGAATACTACCAATACTTCTCTTGTTTTGTTCTGAGCTGTGTGAAGTTCTGGTTTCCAAAGACTGTGACTTAGCTCATTTGACTGTGCTAATTTGAACTATGCCAGATCCTGACATCATGTATAAAAGCTTCAGTAGGAGGGGCCAGGCTGAAAATCTTATATTATCCTAAGTGTACTGTCAAGGCAGAAAGCCTTTGGGTCTGATGCCACTTACCTTGTACATGCCAGGTTGGCATGATGCTTAGCAGAAATTTGGATGCAAAGGAAATGTAAAATCAAGGTAATCCATAAAAGCTGATTTGGTTTAGGACATAAATGGTCCTGAGTGACTAAAATGTGACACTGGAAATGTGTACCTTTAATCTGCTCAGAAAGCCCTCCAGGGGCAATTGCCAAGTAGACCAGTAAACTTAGTCATTACTAAAGGAGTTATTTAAGAGGAGAATGCCTTTACTTGAACCTAAATCAAAATGTAACAGTCAAATGAAGGCCCTTTTCTGAAAGTTCTATTAAAGGATAAAGCAGTAAGTACCTGTAAGCACTCAAAACAAGCTGCTATAAACTACTAGCTGTGATCTCATCTACTGACTCATTTGGACCTTGGGCTAAATATTATTTATAAAGAAAGACAGATACAGTGTGTGCACAGCTGGTTATTCAAATGCAGAAACCAGCTATTTCTAGCTACATCCTCTGTCTCCTTTCTGTCTTGTGTAGCCCAGCAGGTACAGGGAATCACAAAACCACTCCCTTGACTAAAGCCAGAGCTCTCTTGTGAACATTGATTCAAAGCAAGTTTACCATGAAGTCCTGGTTTCAAGGTCTGTTGGTTTGGATTTACTATAATGAACCCAGTACTAAACTAGATTCACAAACATTTCTTCTTAATAACTGCTAAATGTGTAACTTTTGTTACATTTTGTTCATAACCTTTGTATGGATAAGGTTTTTCGTTTGCATAGATGCTCAAGAAATGGCTGTTATATACTGACGAGCAAACAGTACTATATGGAGTATGTAAAATTGTTATACCAGTTCATCTTAAAAGGTTTATTTTCCTCAGCAAGGTACAGAGGCACTGGGACAGGACGGGTACATTTGTGCAATGAAGGCTGAAACCTTGGGTTTGGGAGCCATCAGGTCTCCCTCCATCATGGTGAGAAAGACTCATGTCTCCATGCTCAGTGAGCATAATGTGAGGCTGAGGGTATACAACAACACTGAGGGAGTATTCTGAGGGCAAATCCTTCATTCCTTCCTTCTGGGGAAATCCCATATCATGACCATAGGAAAGCCTTGGAGGTAGATGTCTGATCGCACACAAGAAGAGAGAAACAACAAATAAATCAAGTGAACAGCATATTTCTCATGTTATGTTGTGTCCTTAGGATTAATTACAGTAACAAGTAAGTGTGTAGATCTTAGGATCAATTCACAAAGAGTCAAAGTAAATTCTAAGACCTACAATTGGATAAAAAAAAAAAAAAAATAAAGATAAATCTCACTGGTTCTGAGCCCCACTGAGGACTTATGGTATGGCTCATATTTTATGAATCCAACATGTTTTAATGGGACACACCAGCATGTCTGTACACATATTTAAATAGGAATAGATTATGCCTATATAAGGGAGTTATGGAAATGTTACAGCTTTAGCTATGTGCAATTACATTTCATTCAGTGGGCACTTTTTAAAGCCTCACCTGCACCCAGTCCCACTGATTTGTACCCTTTGGGCCCAGTTTGCACACTATAAGTCCCGGATACTTTCAAACTGCTTCTGCCACAGAGGGTGAATAAGTGATGCCCTCCCATTAGCATGAGCTCTCAGCAAATGTTCCCTTTCCAAAGCTGGATGTTTCACCAACTCCATCTCCACGGTGGTTTTGTTCCTGTCCTCATACCCTTCCCTATCCCTCCCCGTGACCCAGCCGGCAAGGCAATGAAGTGTCCTTTCCTGAAACAGTCAGGCTTAAAACTTGAAATCTCAACAAAGGCAGGACTGAAGGCTTTGTGCGTATTAAAATGGAGATTCCCGCCTTTATAGCTGATCTCCTGACAGATAGCCCAGCTCCTAAAACTGATGTATTATTGTACACTGAAAAGCAGTTTTAAATAACAGTTGGAGAAGTCAGAAACTTACTAGGTAGCTTCTCACTCTCTTGAGTCTGGTACCTCTGGAGGGCAGATGGGTACAGAGTCATGTTAAAACTGTCAGCAGTGTTGTTTTTTAAGTGTCTTTGCAAAGATGTACCTACATCAAGTTTTCTGCCATGGTGAGGTACATATACTGTACCGTTTAGGTACTGCTTGGAGATGGTATGTGTTCTGCATGGCCTGTCTAAATCCTTCAGGCCTTTACCATATAACGGTTGCTCAGGCAACAGAATAATCTTTATTACTGCACTTCCATTAGTTCTTTCTCTACATCTTAGGAAAATATAAGCTTATAAGCTTAGAGGACCCAATCCTGCACTTACTGTGTGCAAAGGGCATTTATATGTTTTAAAGATCCTCTGAAGCTCACAGGCCAGGTTGAAGTCAGAATTTGTCTGTGGGTTTGTAAGATCTGTCTGCTTCACAGTAGGACCACAATAGAGGTGCTGAGGGTGGCCATGGAAGCCAAAAGGATGAATTGCAGGGCAGGATATTAATCAGATGTCTTCTAGGTTGCTGCATCAAGATTTTCATTACCTATATCCCCAAGAAAAAAGGCCAGAAATTCGTGAATCATCTGTTGCTGTTGTCTATGTGGAACCGTGTGGATGCTGTGGATAAAGGGAGCAACCTGAAAAATGGTGTCTTGATCAATATTGGGAAAGGAACTGTAAAAGACCTTGGAAGCAAACCCATAACACTTACCACCTTAGGTCTACATTTGTTCAAATGAGCAGTGATGTAAGTGGACACAATGAATGTAATATCAGATGTAAACCATCATTCATATTCTGTGCTGCAAAAGAATGGCCTCGTTTATCATGGTATCTGTTTACTATGAACATTCAGCTCATCTCTAAATACAACCTATTTTTTCTTCTAAAAGCCTATGAAACAAAGAATGATGCTGGGCTTCATTTGCACATTTACCTCCACAGGTGTTTCAGTGCATGCCGCCTGCAGAAGCCGGTTGATTTCACCTCTCACACTGCTTTTTCCCCAGCCATAGTTCACCGACCTTTTCTTTTTTGCTGTCACTGAAAAAGTTCATGACAGGGAGACCATTTTCCTGCTCTTATTCTAGTTCTCTTACCTATCTGCTTTCTTCTGTGCTAGGCAATGAGCATGTTTCTGGTTTTGCCATCCAGTGTTGTAGATCGTGCTGTCTTCAGTGCCTGCACTTCAGGAGTCTGAAACACTTCTTGAGTAACTGCGTTTTGTCATCTTTTTAAGTGCCTCCCTGAGCTGCCACACTTCAAATCCCCTGTACCACTGCCAACATCAGCAGGACTTTCTTTGAGGGTAGCAGGCAGTTCTGCATGGAGGAGAACAAGAAAGACAAAAGGGCTTTGATTTTGTCCTACTCCTGAAGCACCCTCTTCACCTCTACACAACTCCTTGCATCCAGCAATTTAAGGGCTCTGTCTTTGGGGGTCCACAGATGGGAAAGACAAAGGTTTAGTACCAGGGATGCAGTGCTTGAAAGTGCCAGCCTTACTCATCATGGTTGTTTTAATCCAGCCTCAACATTTATTCATGGCTTGAATCTTTTCAGCCTAGATAGATTTTTGTTAGGTTCCTGTGGGTGTTGTGCTTCACTGTGGAAAATACTGTTCGTGTGGTGTAACTACGAGGCACAAGAATTCTGCTGCTTAAGTGACAGCCTTGAGGTCAGGAGGAATGTCTATGACTGATAACTAAAGGAAACAATAATTAGCACAGGAAAAACCTAAAAGTGATGTGTGCTTCCTAGACTGAGTTTATTGCTATCATTAACATCAGAATATGATGAATTCACAGAACACTTTGTTTGGTCAATGAGATCAGAGGGGAAAAGGACGACATGTAATGTGCTCCCCTTAAGCACTATGCATATGAGGGCCTCAAAAATGAAAACCACAGGGGGAGTGGGGGCTAGTAACACACAGTTTTAAATCTCTAAATGTAGTTTTCTTCCACACACTTCTTCCTTTGCGAAACACTTTGGGCTGCGTTGGCTCTGCATCTTCTGTCTTCTACTTGGATTTCTAAAACTTCATTGCAGCAAGCTATAGTCCATCTCTTGATGGTTAAACCTTCCCAGCAGGAAGTTATGGCCCACCAGCTACTTCTAATGCTTTTTCTCTTATTGCCAATTTGATATTTTACAAAACAAGGTGCCTGAAAGACTAAACTACTGCTGAAAGTGCCTTGGCCCTGAGGGTAGAGAATGCATTTTAAAACCTGTCACCTTTCTTTATTTCAACCCTATATCTCCTTTTTATCTCTCCAAGTAGCCCATGTCACCACATGCACCATTAATTCTGATACTTTCAAATCAAGTAGAAGAAATAAACCAGGCTGTAACCCTTCCTTTGTGCTACCATAATGAACCAAGCTAGGAATTTGGAAGATAAAGTGCTGACATTTTAACTTTTAATTGAAGAATTTCTTCCCCACAGAGCTATCAACAGTGAATGGAGCATCATCCTCCCTTTTAAAATTAAAGGCCAAGTTCCTCAGCTGTTTTTGAACCAGCATAGGTACTGCTACAAGTGGGATGGCGTAAAGGCAACCCCTTCTAGGGCTGAAAGGTGCAGCTGACCTAAAGCAGTGGCCACTAGTGAGCTAGTGCTAGCTAGTGAGACTTGATGGAGAGCCACTTCAACTCTGACACTGCGAACTCACTTGCTGCTTGCACATCCTGAGCTGTCTGCAGCTAAATATGATTTACCCTGTTCACTGCCTTATTCTGCCAAGTA
>JAVHNF010035390.1:0-20405 GCA_034783455.1 Micropsitta finschii
TTTTCTTTTTAAAAAAAAAAAAAAAAAAAAAAAAGTTTAAAAATATTTCCCCCACTGTTTCACCTCAGATCTGTAACCTGACTGCACAAGAACAGAAACACTGCCAATCAGAAACAAGGGAATTTTAGTACCCCTTGATTTCCTTTCCTTGAGTCCTGAATTCTTATGATCATGTTCAGTTCCTAACCAGGCCAATTTTACTGCAGTTGTTGCAGTTCATTAAACACAGGCACAGTATCAAAAGCATAACTTAATTAGGGCATTACAGAAACAGAATTAATTCTTGTCAGACGCTTGGGATTGTCCTTCAAATAGAAAGCATGGAAGGCCAAGTTATTTTTGTGTTTCACATACACAGCTGCCGATATTTGAGATGTTGCAGGAAATTAACTGGTATATTCTCCCATCAATGCACATAACTCTTAATAACCTTTAGAAACATGTACACAGTGATAGCACACTAGGGCTCTAGAAAACAGAAGTCAAGGTGTAATCTAATTTCATTAGCCCTTTTCCAACTGGAGCTGTTAAGAGCATTGTTAAAACCTGCATCTTCAACTCCCATGAAGTTATAAAACTCCAGCAGTGGGTTCCTTTCCATGAACAGGAAAAAGACTAACAATAACAGCACTGTAAAGAATTAGACTGTCGCAATATACTGGGGTGAAAGTGGCATTAACAAAAATAGAAGCCTTTTATTCTTAACAGTATCGTTACAAAACAAAGTTTGGGGTTTATAGGGTTCTTACTGAACGTATGAAGAATGGGACACATTCTGTAACTTGAATTACATGTGTGCTTACAGAAAGTGTTGGTGTTTGGAGGGTACAACAGACACAATGTGTATTAAAAACTTCTATTCTGCAGCAATAGTTTGTTCTGCAACTGCATCTATTTGTGCCACTAAATATATACAACTTTCTCATCTTAACAGGAAGGAAGCACTTGGACTGAGGTTTTTTTAAGCCAGATTCTGCTCTCAGTTTCAGTTATGCTGCACATTCCTATATAAGTGGTCCTGCATAAAGTCATCCCAGATTTCTATCAGTATAACTAAGCAGAACTTGTCCTCCTTTACGAATATTCTAAAGCCTGCCCCTAATTCTGCATAGGACTGCAACTTCCTGGTAGAAATGTATCTGCTCAAGATATTTAAGCAACTTCAAGTAACACTTAGCAAATGGTGCTGAAGAAAATCTTAATGCAATGCTGTTGCTCCGCTTCACTCACCTATTTGTTTTTCAGCATTGCAGGACTCTCAAGGGACTGCACTGCACTGTATTACCCAACATGTGCTGCAATGACTCAGGCAACAGCATGAGTTAAGGATGGAGTGCCAGCTCTCACACGAACCTTCAGGATGCCTGTGCAGAACTCTTCAGCAAAGCCAAGAATCTATAAAAGGAGATGCGCTCAAGGAGAAAGTTCAGCTTCCATTCCATTACACTATACTATTTTCAATTGTAATACCATTCAGACTTTTATATATAAATATTTTATGTGTAAAATATAACTAACCTTCTTCCAAATTGTAGCTGCATCTCTGTTATATTCCCAATTCACAGCATCATCATGCTTCTATTGCAGTCTTTCAGAACTGCGTTGTTGAAGGTCGCAAAGGCATATGATTGCTATCTTCTGCTGATTTGTATGCTGAGTGAAGCACTCAAAAGTTTATTTTTCCTACTTTTATGCTCTACTGGGAAGGTACTTAGCAGGTGATAAATACAGTTGAAAATATAACTGTAAACCTAAATCTTGAGAACTAGTTTCCCCCTCCTCCCAGCTTCATTTTTTAGTGCAGAAAATCACCTCCATGCTTCAAGGAACTGTCTTCCTATTTCCTACCCATTAGCCCAGCAGCTGGGCCCCAGGAAGCAAGCTTCAGCATAAGCAAGGTGGGCTGCACAACCAAAAGTCAACCATGTAACTCAGAAGTGAGTTAGCCGTACTAATGCCAAAGGAAGAGGGCTGAAGTGTAGATTAGTGTTCCCTTACTGCACAACCACCAAACAAGAAATAAAGAACCCCACACAAAATCCCTCAAACAAATACCCCATGAACTAGCAAATCTTCAAAGATTTACACAAACCCTCAGGCTGTCCTCACATCATCTTAGGAAGATGAACATTATGATGTACATTATAGTTGTTATAATCACTGGATTGCATAACAACAGTCTCCAGTCATGACACAGGTACAAACAAACTATACTGTCTAATTAGATACCTACATACACAGAGAATAAAGGAATGTTATTTTTTGTCCTGGCCAGTGGCTGAAGGTTTACTCTCCTCTCCAAAAGATGTATAATTATCCATTTCAGAACATCGCAGACAATAAACTAAATTCTACTGTCCTTTTCACCACTATCCTACCCCCACATTTCTATAAGGTTTGCAAGAGTATATCCAATTATCTAATAAAAACTAGGAACATGATAGAAGATCATCCTCTCTCTCTCTTTACCATTGTCTTGGATTCACCATGCCAAATTTAGGCTGGATTTGAAAGGACAGCATCTCTAACAGACTATACGATAACAGCTTATAGTCCTAATGTTTGTTCTTATGTCTCACTGGCAAGTTCAGGTTCTCCATGAAGTTTCACCCTTTCTAGTTTACCAACATACTTCCTTTGTTAGCAAGCACTTAGGTAAATAAAGTTTGTGCGTATTAACTTAATGTCAACATAGACTTGAAAAAAGGCTTAAATATTATGTCTAGACTAGTATCATTCACCTACAATGTAACAGAAAAGAAAAATAATCAGAAGAAGAACAAAAAAGTGCCAAACACTATAGCAAAACCCAATCACAAGACTTATTCTGTTTGGGAAACAACAAGGTCTTGATTCTGATCTGGTCTTTATTCCAACAGATTGAATCAAAAAGTCACATAAATCAGTGGAGTAAAAGCAGAAACTGGGGAGAGAAGATACACCCCTGCAACTGTTAGTGATTGCCAAATGCTTTTAAGAAATTAAAAATAGAAAGGCTTTTTAAAACATTGCTAAAACAAAGATGCAGTACTCTAAAGGAGAAAAGCCATTCAGGATACGTTAAGAGACAGAAGCCCAGAGTATATACTTAATTACACCAGGTTAAATTACTTTAAGAAGGCAAAAAGTTTGTAACAGATTCTGGTTGTTTTGGTTAGAAAATCTGCTCCCCCTTCAGCTCCATCTATAGACAACAGAGCCAGCTCCTGGTTCACACTTGGAGCCTCTCTTCACTGAAAATAGGAGAAGGTTCAAGAAACCAGTCTGCGTAGGCTACCACCAACTCTTGACACCAACATAACAAATAAGATATTTATAATAACTGAAAGTCATGTGTTTCCTCAGAAAAACATTAATTTCTACTATTGCTGAGAAGCTAAGCCTAAGAAATACAATATGAGAAACTGCTGGTAATAGCACTGCTGCTATACACAGACTTCAGCTACAATTAAAAGAAAAAAAAAAAAAAAAAACAACACTCAAAATGTTAATTCTAAGTCGACAGCAGATTTCCTATATCAGCAGTGTGGCTGAGCTTTCAAAACACCCTCAGAGAGGGAGGCTCACAGCTCACTAGCTTCTAACTACACATACCTTTACACCAAAATACTAGCCTGGCTGCAGTTATAGAGCACAACAGAAATTACAACAGCATCTGCCATCTATTAAGGCTCCCTTATTCACTCTGTGTGCCCACTGCTTTTCTAAACAGAAACACCACTCTAAATATACTCCCAGTAAGCATCAGAAGGTACAGTCCTCCCACCAGCTGGGTTATCCCACATGCACAACCACCACGAGACCAAGGCCTACAAAAACAGCAGGCAGAGATACACCCACCTACATCAAAAGGTTTCAAACTGAAAACAGGAAAACAGATATGTCAGAAGCTGAAAGTGACACGAGACAAGTTTTCATCATGAACAGAACTCCCTGAAGGTTAATTTGAAAATTCTATTTGCAGATACATTAAAAAATAGGGGAAAAAAAATGCTGAATTCCATGAGACTGGCAGGTGATTTTATCAGCTCTGAGAAACAGCCTGTACCCACTTATCAGCCACTGAGAGATGGTAAGATGCCACATGGGTTCTATTTCATTATTTCAAATTGCTTATACTCAAGGGATCATCTCTGATATTAAATGGGCAGAATGCTCATTCCAGTCCACTTGAGTGTTTCAATTTAAACCTAAATAACCTAAATATAAGACGCATAGTAAAGAAAATTCTAGTGTACCTGAAAGCTATTACACAACAGATGTATGACCTTTGGGTTAGATATAAGCTTTGAGTCTATCAATTCTGTGACACCAGGGGAAATAATTATTAGGGTCTAGATAATGGAGCAGAACTGCAGCTTTACATATTGGCAAATATAGAAAAATAGTTAAAACACCACTCACTCTGGTAGTTCTAACAGATGCTCGTAACCCAAGAATTGTCTTCTCAACCTCACCAGCAGATACTTTGGTGAAAACCTACTCACACTTGCTATTTTCAGTGGAAAAAATATGTGATTGAGTAAAAAAATTCTAGGACTAAACTAACGAGAATACATACTGTCAATCTATTATGAACAGAGACATGGTGGCTTTTTACTACACCAACCAAGCCTACAATAGCACGTCATGCTTGGTTTTGGGGAGGGCTTCAGTAACAACAAGAAGTTTGCTGCTGACCTTTTATAAAGCAAACACTTATTTACTTCACTGAAACTTCAGATAAATCAATCTGATGTGCATCAAACATCCCAGAAACCTCAACAGCATGTATAAATTTGTAAGCATTGTTTGCTTTTTCCTGGACTCTCTAAACTTAGGATACCAGCCTACACACAACGGAGATCACTGCTAGTTAACGCAAAAGCTCTACATAAAAACACATAGAAAAGGCCAGCTTTTGACATAGACGAAACTGAAATGCATTTCTTCTGCAGAAAAACAGGGTTCTACAACAGTTAAGTGGTTCACTTAGAGTATACAGAGTTATAGAGCAACTCAATTATATTTTACCTAATCTTTCTATAACTTTATACTATCAGTATTTCAGTCAGAACTGTGGTTTATTTCAATTGATGTATATTTTACATCATGTACTATTTTACATACTACAGTATTTCAGCAGATGTCTGGTTTAGCATGGAAATAGTATATTGGAAGTATATGGCTATGTCACTTTTTTGGGGTATTCACATTTCTGAATGAACTGTTAAATACAGACTGTCTTAACCTACTTGCTTTACCTTTCAGAGTTTTGTCTTTAGGTTCTGTCAGCCTTCAAATATTATTTTTATTCCTTAATCACATGTCCTGGCACAAGTCTCATTCCCTTCAGTGTTCCTGAACGTCCTCTGGGAAATTTGCCAGTTTTTGTCATCTGCCCCCATTCTCCTTTGGGAACACTAAAGGAATTAATTTCATTCTTTCTGCAAGCAATGCCTGTCTCTGCTGTTAACAGTTACCCTTGCATCTCTCATCCATTCAATGCACAAAGGTATATGCCTCCTTAAGTGGTCCTACAGTTCTTAGAGACTTAAATGTTCTGTTGAGAAATCCCTCTTTCAAGCTCCGCATTTGCTTGGTTTAACATACTGTAAAAGAATTTAGCTAAAAGATGGAATGCAAATACTTCCATTTTGCACATTCCACTTTATTTTTGTTAGTTTCAACAACTGTTTAGTTTGTGTCTTTATACATACGGGCATTACTGTGTCTCTGTATGTCAGAGATAAATAGATCAGTTATTTAGACCTGGATGTTTTGATCAACTCTATGTATGCTATTTCTTCTCTTATTTTTTCAAGCTACTACTTTACTCAACCTCTTATCTGAATTCTTCCAGAATGAGCTCTTAAGAAGCATCTTGTGCTTCCTCAGGCACCAAAACAAAAAAATACAGTTCCAGTATCTTTTTCCTGCACATTAAGTTCCTACTAAACAGGGTTTTTTCCCCCCTGTAGAGAGACTTTTTCAGTCAACTTCCTTTGAAATCCTTGCTCAGTCCTGAATCTGAAAATAAATGGAAACCTCACCACCCCGAGAAGAGGAATATTATCTGAGTTATGCATCACAGTTCCTTACCGTAATGAATACTGGAAGTCGTACAGCATTTTCTCTAGACACGTAGAGCCAACTGCAGCACATCCCATTGGTTTTGCCATCGCTGCTACCTTGATCAGGTCTTCTCCCTCCTTTATTTTTTTTTTTTTTTGTTTACCGGACATCCAGGCAGGATTAAGCAACTTGCACTGTTACCAGCTGCTAGATGAGACGGTACTTGTGGTTACCCCTCTGACTTCCTCAGTTAAATACCTCCTTCTCAAGTGACAAACTTACCATAGCAAAGGCTACCTGACTTAACACCATAAATTAGGAACAAAACAAGCCAAAACGTTTTATAAAGTGTCCTTAGATTTGTTTCCCCTCGAAGTGCCACATTTTCTCACAGAAACAGCTGAAGTTACAGATTCATGACAGTTTTCAAGATCAGTACATAACACAATAAAAAGAACACTACTGGAAACAAATCAGATACAAATATTTAGCATCTCTAGATACAAAGTGCACATTCTGCATTTGGGCTGCTCACAAGCCGAGTATCTGAAGGAGGACCTAGAAAGATGACAGCTAAGCACCCAATGAACCTTTACTTTCTCACTCTCACCAAGGGAACAGCAGTTGTCTGGTTTGACTGAATAGGCTACAGACACTAACTTCAGTATTAACATTAGTCAACAAAATTACAGATCTCAGAGCAATGTGCAAGCAAAGCAGCTGAGGCTTCCAAACACCTTCGGTGAGAAGAACCCACTGCTGCCAGTTCCTGACGCTACCCTACCAGCGAGGAGCTTTGGGTTAGCACTATCCTGCTGTGCAGTACAACCTGTCCACCTGCCTGGCAGAAAGGGGGCTCTCTCTCTCTCTCTCAAGAGAAATCAGGGAAAGTATTAAAGAAAAACACATTGTAAACAAGAAAATAAATCAGGAATGAAAGGAGTCAGAAGATTATGAAGGTTCACACAGGAAAAGATAAGAACACAGCATCTAGAAGAGGAGGGAAAACTCTAGAAACATAGGATACCCTCTACGGGACCAATACACGGTATGCCAGGTAGGATAACAAACCAGTAGTTCATGGCATAACAACACAATGAATTATTCAGGGAAAAGCTGGTACCCTACAGCCTGTACCTTCGGCTGAGGCCTGGGAGTACAAACACAAACCCAACACTAAATAACAAATACTAGTAACTAAAAGAAAGACCTGACGCCCCAAGCAAAGGACAGAGGCGACCCTTCTTGTAAG
Source organism: Micropsitta finschii (assembly GCA_034783455.1). Lineage (NCBI taxonomy): Eukaryota > Metazoa > Chordata > Aves > Psittaciformes > Psittacidae > Micropsitta > Micropsitta finschii. The sequence goes on from JAVHNF010035390.1 coordinate 7,307, forward strand.
GATCTACATATGGGGCTAAGAGGCAGTGATAAACGGGAGAACCCCGAGGTGAAGCTGGAGACAGCGTTCTCCGCGGTGCCAGGGGGCGATGCTGATGTCACCACCGTGGAAAAGAAGACTGAGGTACCCGCTGCGCCTTGCGGCGGGCGGGCGGGCAGCAGCTGGAGCGGGGCGAGCCACCCACCAACGGCCAATCTCCCTGTAGGGCTCTGCCCTGCCGCGGCCCGGAGGCGCTCCCTTACCTGGCTGGCTTTGTGAAACTGCTTCTTCAGCCCCGCCACCGACATCTTCCCCCGGCGCCGAGCGCCCACAGGTCCCGGCACGTCCCGGCGGGTCCCCGCGGCCTCTCGCTGTGTCACCCGTGGCCCCGGCGCCCCGCGCCGCTGGGAACATCGCCTTCAGAACGGGCCCGGCCGCTCACACCCCATTGGCCATCGCTGAGGCATATGCAAATCAAAGACCAGAGCCGCTTGCCGATTGGTTGCTTGCTGGGGCTATGCAAATATCAGCGCTCAAAGACGCCTACGCTGTCATGTTGCATGGAGACAGCAGAGAAGGAAAGGTGAGCGGGCGGGCGCGCGCCCGCCTGCTGGGGTCGGGAGGACCCCTGCGGGAGGACCCCTGCGGGAGGACCCCTGCGGGAGGACCCCTGCGGGAGGACCCCTGCGGGAGGACGCACCACTGCCGTGGAGGGGACGGCCTGCCGATGGCAAGATGCTTGCTTAAGCGACAAAAGGCCTCTTAGCGCTGCTTTCACCTCTCTAGTCTTATGTACAATAAGGCTCTGGTTTTCTCTTCATAGGCCTCATTTCTTATGAGTCCATGTAGTATCTCTAATGGAGCTTATTCACCTCAGATCTGCTATTATACACCATAATGTTATTGTAGCATTGAAAACATGAACACACAGTGGTCGAGGACACAGCTGGTGGGAGCTATACATCACAACAAAATACACTCAGTAGCGTGGTTCCATAACTGTGTTGATGCTGCTCAGGTTCAGAGGGGCTGGGGCTCCCACCACCTCCCTCCTGGAGGAGCAGATGTACCACGAAGCGCCACACTAGAAGAGCTGTTTAGTTGTTTGCCTTGTCATTACAGGATGGATTCATCGTATGCTTCAATATGCCCGCATATCAGCAATGTGCTAATACAAATATGCAATGTGGTTATGCCTACAGTGATAAAGCACTGCCAGGCTGCACTTTACTCCTGGAAAGATAAACTCTGTGATAAACTGAGATTACCAGGGAGTTGTGACTCAGCTGAAACATGCACATGGACCTGGGAAGCAGTTTAGAGATAACCTTTGCTGGCTGCAGCAGGACTCTCAGTGTCACTGTCATGCTCACCGCATTTTTGTTAGATCGGGAAAGGCATTTTCAGAGTGTGTTAGTTACTTCTTCATAACAGCAGGGAGGACAATGGCGAAACACACAAGAACTTCAGAATAATTGTCATGTTGTAAATTGGGAGAAAGGAATCACTATCCCTCCTGTTGCATACAATTATATACCCTATGAAACAAAGTGTAAAGACAGACATATTCATGAATTGAGGACCTCTGACTGGGTTTCACTTGACAAAGGACTCTATACAGAAAGGCAGAAGAGACAGAGAAAGCAAAGAGCATAGCACCAGTCCGCTTTCACTCTGGAAGACAAACTGTAAAGTGAAGCCTTTCCTGGTTTCTGGACTGAAAAACGTTTGAAAGAGGCCTGCAATCACCATGCTATGTGGTGCTGAGGAGGGACAATTTTCAGCCACTTCACAAGTAAATACGATTTACACCATCAGCACCAATTACTCCTCCTAATGGAACAGGCAGCAAGATGTTAAGTGTCCAGACCAAACTGGGTGGGGCTTTAATTAGCAACACATTTGTAGAGGGCTCAGTTAACAAATTAACTAAGAAACTGAAGTTCCATAAAAGGCGTTAAAGCAGCCTCTCGGTGTACTGAGGAATTAGGGAAAGAATAAGGCATAGGTTAATCTTCGTCTTTAAAGAAACAGTGGACCAGAAGCTTGAAATAAGTCACTGTGGAGAGGAATCAATGGATTATGGAGTCACTGCAGCTGTAAAATTGGATTAGATAAAGAACTTGAGTAAGGCTATCTGCAACTTCCTTTCTTTTTTAATCCTGCTTGTAACACAAGGGTAGCAGCTACCTTGTTGAAGTGATACAAGGATTTGCAAGTGGGAAATGCCCTGTGGAAATTCAGCTTCATAGCTTTAATTGCTCAGTGATACAGATAAGGTGAAAACCTAATTAGTGAGCCAGCTTCAATAGTCCAGGTGCTAATGATTCGGAAGAGACACCCTGAAAGCGAGACTGAAATTTAGTTCAGATATAAGCAAAAGTTATAGCTTGTAGCCAGTAATATCTAAAAACTTAGTTATAACACATAGTTATCTATAACACATAGCTCCTGGAAAAAAAAAAAAAAAGGGATTGTGATTTGCTGAGTGATATTCCTTAAGGTTTATGAAAAATGACCAATTCAGTCTGTAAAATGAGGGAAATCAGAAATAGTACAAAAACTATGGGAAGTGGGTCAGATAAATGCTAACATGATGGGAAAAAAAGCTTCTGTTACAAGGAGAAGACAGGCCACGGCCTAATACTGCATAAGCAATAGTGAAAAATGCTTCACAGAGTCTGGGAAAGAAGGGACCTTCAGGGCCAAAGTTCTATATGTCTGGATATTTAAACAACAATTACAGTCCAACCACTCAGAAGATGTCAAAGTGCATAAGAACAACAGATGATGGCTCCAACATATTATTGTTACTGAATGAGATGTGTTAAAAAGGACAGTGAAATTTGTACAAACTGAGAACTCCTAACTGGGCTCAAATCAAGGCAGTGACTAGAAAATATGCACCGGCTACTTACATTGGAGAACTGGGCTTGAAAATTGGTCCTGTGAAATTCAAAAAAGACAGATATCTGGATAAATTCACATTTCACTTGGATTTCAGCATGGCCAATACTATGTGAAAAACACAGCAGAAAATCTACCTGAAGATGTGGCAAACAATTTTACAGCTACTCACTTTTCAATGAACAAATAATCTTAAGAGCTGAAAATGCAATAACAGCCATAGGAAGTATGAGGTTTTCAGCAGAATTAAACCCAGAAATATTTAAAAAAATTGTCCAGAGGTATCTTAGCAGATGAGATTACTTGGAACTTGCAGTCAATTACGTCCATGTTTGTTTCAATGTCTCTTAAAAATGAGAAATCTGTTGGTGAAATGTGATCTGGGTCTTTGGTAGTTACTGTCACAAAATAAAACATCAAAACATCACAAAACATCATCAAAAGAAGAGATGAGTTTGTAATGAAGTTCTATTGGGTTTGATTCTGGGCCATGCTTACTACCTAAGTAAGCCACTTACTTATTCCTTAAGGCTTCAGAATTATTCAGAATAAGTCACTGTGCATCAGCTTACCCTGCAATATATTTCTACACAGGGCATTAGAAGGAGACTTTGGATGTACTCACCTCATACAGGACAAGAATAACTACATGGCAAACCAGCCTACTGAAAAGCGAAATTACTGCTTACCAAGACTGAAGTCACTGAGTTAAACCTGTATGAAAGACTCATAAAGGAGGTTTTCATTGTAGTTGAGTTATAGAGTAGCAACCCCAAATTCTGGATTCATGATAGAAGAAGTAAATGGAAGCTACTCATGCATTCACCACATGTTGAAGAAGTCTGATTTCCCAAACTTCATCTTCAAAATACTGGCAATGGGGAAGGAGAGCTAAAGCAGACAAAAATACCCCAAACCAAACAAACCTCAAATGCTTACACTGCTACAGGCTTCTGTGGCTTTCAGCTTGAAAAAAAATTGCTACATCAGAAAGGGAGCATTCACAGGACTATATTGAATAGGAAGGAAGGAGTAAAGTGTTAGACAAAAGTGAGCAAGACACTCAGGCACAGACGTGATTGCTACTGATGGTCCATGAGGACTACATGTATTCAGTGACAGTGCAGAGGACTTGGTTAGTTTTAGCATGCTACCTGTCGAAACCGTGGTCATAGGCTGTGGTTTTTTTGGTCAGAGGAAAAGAATGCATCTGAAAACTAGAGCCAAGAAAACAAGCATTCTGAAAAGGTGATCTTCCAGGAAAACTGTGCCATTTGAAAAAACAGTTTCCAATACTCCTCTCTACGAGAGAAATCTTGTAGGAAGCTTTAAAAATAAAGCAGGCTCAGATATAATGTTGTGTGCTATTTGAAAAAAGTGGGACCTCATCTCACAGTTCTAGAAAAAAGAGTAATACTAAGCTGAATTGACACTGATACATGGATATTGACCCAAGTAAATGAAATAATGTCTAACATAGCAATCCAGAGTGAAATCCTGACAACACTGGATGAAATTGATCACAAATTTCTCCTATTTCATTATTTTTCCCAGTGTTGGCTTCCAGGTTTGATGTTGCAGGACAAACCTGGGAGCTTCCACTGGGAGAACAATGCCAACAGCAAACTACCTTAATAACAAAGTCGGAAGAAAATCCTTCTGCCAAAAATGCCCAAGACAATAAGAACACCTCATGAGCTTGTTTCAGCACCTCTTCTATATACTTAGATGAAATAACTATTTAAAATTACACAAAAAGAAGTTGGTGATATGAAAATATGTTCACATACAGAAGCAGGTTAACACTATGGTTTTGCTTCTGGAACAAAAAAGCAGTTCTGCATGTTGTAGCACTTGCTGTGCAGATAAACTAGCTCAGATATTTCTGACATGGCTTTGCATTGCAGTATGCATTTCATAAGAAAGGGAAAAGAACAGGCAGTCTTCTCTACAGAGCCAACACTGGCCAGAACTTGGAAAGCTCCCTGCTCCACACAGACACTGCTGGCAGTTAGAGCAGCGATATGTGACCCTGGGGCCGTTAGACAACTCTGGCTAACCTACATCAGTTGTTTAGGACACTTATGTTTGCTCCCCAGATCTTCTAACTAAATGTAGCTAGTGAATTATTTTTGGCGTACGTGATTGTTCTTCTCAAGCTGACTTTCCATATGTGTTGCTTTAACATTATCCAGATCTTTGCTTCTCTTCTTGTCTCCTTCCTGTGTTTGTATTCCACATGCTGCTTCATGATCCTGCAGATACTTCTATCTTCACTTATTTCCTAAATCTCTGTCTGTTGTTCTGCAAGTGTCAACAACAAAACAAAACCTTGTTAGGTCTTATGCCATTAATTAATACATGTGGTTCTAATTAGATGTTTCTTTTAAAAAGACACAAACAGTTTAGATTAACTCAAATCTAGCTAGAGATAGATATATATTTTTAAGTTACATGTATGTGTACTGTAAGTAGCTACTCTAAATCTAAAAACTCAACAACCTACTTCTTTGTGTCTGCTTGTAAGAACTTTGCAAATTATACTATGTGGATGGACTCCTGAGCAGCTCCTACTTGGAGGTCTTGTAACTTCTAGGTGCCTCAGTTGCTTCTGGTAGCAGTAAAAGTAATAAGTTTTCACTCAACATATATCTAGGCAATCAGTGCTCTCATACAGCTCTAGACTGTTGAAAAAATGAGTCACACGTGTAAGCTGGAATAAAAATGTAAATGTCCAAAATTATTCCACAGTGGAGAAAATTCTGGAAATGACAGAGTATTAGTTAGTGCTAACCTGGGTACCCAGAACATTTTTATTTCCTCCATACTTGAGATGTTTAATTTGATAAACCATTGAAAAAACCTGTAAGATGTTTTCCTTCGGGTAGGTCTATTTGGTCTAAATGATCGGTTTTCTGACCATATCAGAAAAAAAAACTTCATCTGAACTTCAAATCCTTCCATTTTCAGTACAGCAGCATTACCTTACACAAGCATCTGGTTTGCCTGCTTGACCTTCCCTTCCGGGCTGCGTTCCGTCAAGGAACTACATCTCCCCTAATGCATCTGTGGCCATGTGCATACCAAGGTGGGCTCCTGCGGGAGTTTGGTCAGGGCAGTAGCGTACTGCACTGTGGGAGATGTAGTCTTACTACGAGGAGCCCAGCCAGCCATGCGGAACTGCATCAGTGGAGCTTCTTCATAGAGGTACAGCAACGTAACAAATCGCACTTTTTTCTATTGGAAAATACCAAAAAGAAATCCCTAGCCATTTCCGAACTGACATTTCTTAATCTCCGTTCTGGGGAAGAAAAATCAACCTGTTTCAAAAGCTTATTTAGTTTAAGAGAAAAACAAATAGTGTGTAAGAAATATCCACATAAGGAATATACCTTTTTTTCGCTGGCCTTTCTAAAGTAGCTGTGTTCCTTCTTATTAAAGAACATGGCAAAATAATCTGTAACTTCAAATGAGTCAGTAGTATGACTTCAATGAGTGGGAATAATGTGCAGAAATGTTGCCCTTATTTCAAACAAATTGCACTTGAGCTCTCTGCTGTTATTTCTTAGGTGACAACACAGAGCTCCTAATCTTCTGCATGCAGCTGCCTGTCTTCATCAGAAAATGATGATGTGCTCATTGTTGACAATGCCAGCACAACATTTGAAACTAAAATGTTACTAGAAGAGTAACGCTAGCTTTAGGAAGATGCAAAAGATAGTCATCTTGTTAGAACTACTGTATCAGAAATGGTGGGGACAGTTTTGAAACAGAATGTTGTAGCATAACAGCATGCTACAATAGAGCATAACTGGCATAAACTGTAGCATATTTACTGCTTGAAATCCAATGCAGAATTTCATGTAACTGTTCTTCAGTTATAGAACAAATCTTTAAGTTTCAACTTAATAAGTCTTGGTCTTCATTGTGATCCTTTTCAGTGGAAAAAGGACATGCTGAAGAACAGCACATGCTACCTTGCCTTCCTTAGAGGAACGCACAAGCTTCTTTCATAGTTTATTCAGCGTTATCAGGGAAAAACCCTATAATCAGCAAGAAATCTGAGTAAAAATCTGAAAAAAACACGGGCTGTATGTAATAAAAGGAGACAAACAGTAAAAAATCCAGTGGTCTGTGTTCTCTGTGTATAAATATATATGCCTACTTTTATTTTAGCTTGCTTCATCGCACGGGACAGAAAGTCATCAACCCTGTCACACAGTGTCCTCAAAGAATACACATTGTGGACATTTCAAAGAATGTTTAAAAGCAATTTGAGTATCAGTAAGTATCTTGTAGCAAGTTTGTGAATATTCAGACATACCTGATTTTAACAAAATTTTTACAGCATGGATGTTGTTTTGCTTTCAGTGTAATTTAATAGGTCTTTTGGGACCTGCCATGTTTGAACATCTGGGAATCATCACATGTTGTCTGTTGATCAATGAGGCAACAGGAAAGGCATGATGTGACACAGATGTTAAATATGGCAATACTCCATAGACCAACTGGATCACGAATGGGAATGATCAGACTTTGAAAAATCTGATTAAGATTCATTGACTGGATAAATTTCAAGTTTTTTGGATTTTTTTCTTGAATTTCCTAACTGATCTGATAACAGTGGGTATTATAATGGTCAAAGAATTATTGGACACTGGCTTCTTTGGAGGAGCAGAATGACATATCTGAAGACAAGGTCTTTTACTGTCAAATACTTTGTAGGGAGATGAATATAACTTGCCAGGTCCCTGCTGTCTCATCATGAAGATTAATGTCTACTACTGGATAACTCTGCTACTCCTTGTAAAACTATGAATACATAAATCAAATTTATTGCATTAGTTTAAGCATCATGGTTAATTGAGTAACTGCCACTATACTAAGAAACCCTTTTTTTTCCCTCCCTCATATGCAAAGGAATGGCCTATATTAATTCTTTAACTGTTAACCATGAATGCCACCTTCTGGCTATGTACAGAAATGCCCTTTGAAAGCGATAGGGAAGACAAGCAAAGCCTTCATGCCATAGTTTCCAGATAACCATTTCAATTAAATACATGTTAAAATGCGTGAAATACACACATGCCTCCTGACAGACTTTCTAGCTTGCGCAGTGAAATATAAAGGTACTCAGATGTTTACTTTTCTAAAGAAATCGTGTAGTTTAAAATAATAAACACACCTGACATTGAGTTTCTGTAGAAAGGACCTGAAAACTGTTGTATTTAAAGGTAGCAGCTGAATCAATATCATGAATGAAATTCTGCCCTTGCTGAAGCTGACAGGACTTCTGCCACTCACATCAGTGGGGCCCAGACTTTCCACCTGTATTTTTTGAAAGCTGCTCTTGTGAACTGGGGTTTGAATTCTCAAATATTTTTAAGGAAGCCTGGCATAATTCTGCTGCAATTCAGTGGACACTGTATTTTAGAGAGGAAACTGGTCCTGCAAAACAATGATGATAAAGGTTTTTCGAGTCAGAGACCTATTCTTTCCTATCATCAGACCAGATCAGCTGTTGCTTTTCTTGCTTGAGCTTCTCCAGCAACAGACTTACAGTTGTTTGGTGTTGATAGTACAGGCAAAAGCATGTTGTATGTACCAGAACGTGTTCCTTGGACCAATCATATTGTCATGGTGTAATGGACTCCCAAATCAAAGCAAAATTCTACCCTAGTTGCTAGGATGATATACAGACAGCAGGGGAAACAAGCCAGGGAATTTCTCTCACCTGGGGAAGCAAAGAAGCAGCATTTCTCCAGTGCATGAAGATGAATAGTTGGGCAGACAGTAGCTGAAATCCCCTGCAGTTACAGAGCTCTTTATTGTGTTTAACTTATCCCCTATTTTTTTTCACCTAGCTATTCCAGCTTGGTGATCTCCTGAAGGCTTGAATTCTCAAGTGTTAGTTAAAAATCATTTCAGTGAGCCCAATCCTACACTTAGATATATCAGTGGGAAATCAGTCATCTCTTCTTAGGGTCCTTTTGGTACTATCAGTTTCTTTAGTGAGTCAAGTATAACACAGTAGAAATCATATACAAGCTGACAAGTCGCTTAACCTTGACATAGAGACTGGACCACTTTTTATTTGCCTAATTCATGATTCTGATATTTATTAATGTCAGATACGCATTTATTTCAAGGATTCAGTGAAAAAGTGAACATTGGAAGAGAGTAAAAAATAGTGACAGCTATTGTGTATTAATTAAATGATGTCTGACTTGCGTGATGAAAATTTTCCTTATAATTAAGGAAAAGTTTGCTAAAGTTATGTTAAATATAATGGGCTTTCATGTCCTGCAAATGTCAACAACATCTGCAATAAATAAAAAACCCATGAGGCTTTATCAGAATTTTTTTTTTACCTCCTTCTTTGGAGGAAGAAAATAAAAGATGGAGATTAAATTGAACTAAAACTATAGCTCTGCTCTCCCTACAGGCCATACTTGCCGTTTTTCCTGATAAGCCATCTTGCAAATATGACCCATGCACTGATATACGGAAAGCAAGTACTCACTCAATCCATCTATACAAATGTCCACAGAGTTTGTTGTTTTTCTCAGCTGCTATCTGAGAAATCTTTAAGAAGCCATTTATAATTCTGACATGTATACTGCATTTTGATATACATACTATGTAATGGAAAGCACATTTGTGAATCTTGCCTTTTTTTTTCCTCTTCATCTTTGGCTTAAAACTTTACAGGGCTTCTAGGATTCATAAAGTACTGTGCTTTGCTTTTAATGAGGGTGATTATGAACAGGGTGCTACAGAGACAACAGTGTGTGTTGGGTGACTTTGTGGGGTTTTTTCAGAGGGAGGAGGGGATGGGGAGACAAGTGCTCAAGACAAAGAGAGAGAAATGTTCCAACATGAAACTGTTCCAAGAATTTACTCTATTAGTGATGTTATCTCCAATCTGTAGATGGCAGTGATCTTCCACTGCCTGCTTCAGGAGGCAGGAGGAAAGCGGCGGGGAGGGTTGAGGCTTGTCCGGTTGCCGTTGGAGACCCAACAGGGCAGCGGGCAGGGCGGGGGCCAGGCTGGGGAGTGCAGCACCCTGGGATCCTCGTCCCATTGCCAGACACGTGGGGATCCTTCTTCCCACTGGGTGTCCTTGACCCATTGCACGCCCTTTGGGATCTTTCTCCCCCATTGCGTGCCCATTGGGGTCCTTGACCCCTTGCACACCCCTTGCAATCCTTCTCCTGACTGTGTACCCCTTGGGATCTTTCTCACCCCTGCATGCCCCTTGGGGTCCTTAACCCAACTGCACACCTTTTGGCATCCTTCTCCCCCTTGCATGCCCCTTGGGATCCTACTGCTATTCCATACACACGATTTCACCTGTATTCAGCTGCTTGCGACTGTCGTGGCATCTCAGGCCTTGGCGGGGAGGTGCCGTGGGTCTGTGTCCCTGTGTGGCTGGAGCAGTTTCATGCTGACTTGTAACTTCAGCAGAGAAAACTCAGGGGAGTTTGCTGCTTGCTTGGGAAGTGCTTATTTTCAGCACTCTCCAGGATCAGTTAATTATCGCAGGAAAAGAATCATTGCTAAGATCTTATAATTAGGCAGCCTGCGGAGACTCTGCTGCTCAGGAGGCAGCAGAAAGCAAATGCTCTTTGTGAGTGTTTCTTGCGTGTGTGTGTGTGTGTGTGTGTGAATAGAGCTGCCCGGGCAGAGGGCTGGAATCTGTACTTGTGCATTGCCTGAGAGCTGATGCACGTTGGTGTCTCCAAACCTGCAAAATAATAGGGGAATAAAAGAAGTAAGAAAAGAAAATGTGCTAAAAGGACTCCTGTTGTTCTTGTAGAATTGAGTCCTAATCAGTATAATTTGTTTGTGGAGCTAGAAGTGCCTTTAGGACAAGCTGTTAGTTCACCTTTGCAGGACTGCTTTTATACCTAGTTTGAACAGTCCTTGGGTTGTGGGGTTCAGGGTGCTACCACAGAGCGCCTGCTGCTAAAAATAACTTGGTAAGGAGTTTACCTGCTCTGATCCGGCTAAAGACAGCACCGAGTGCCAGCACTGACATTATCAGCCTCCAATCCATCTCTGGATTAGATGGATAAAACTCACACAAGAAAAAGCCAGGCTCTGAAGCAGAGATTTGGTCCAGAATGGGGGCTCTGACACTGAATGGGGTCTGGGCTCTGCCTCAGCAGCAGGGATGGGATCTGCAGAGGGGCAGGATTTGGAGCCAAGGAGCGCACGTCAAAGGCACCGTGTCCAGGGTGTTCTCATTTCCTTTGCTCTCTCAGTTATAATTTGTTCCACGTTGCAGTGCCGGGCGGCCTCTCCCTCCGCTCGCAGCATCCAGGCTGCGGTGGTTGCCATTAGAGCAGTGGTTTCCATCCAAGAAATAAAGGGAAAAGAAAAAAAGGAAAAGGGAAGTTTTCCAAATAGGGATGTGGGGAAATGGCTTTTCTGGTGGCCGTTCTGGGATGGCTGTAGCTGAAATCTCACCGCCCATCCATGCAAACCTGCGTCTGCCCCAGGGAAATTCCAGGACATTAATAAAGTGGTTTAGTAGTGTTGTCGCTCTTCCCAAAAGGGAGTAAGATGACCTGGTAGCTACAGGTTGCTTGGCTTGATAGCATCCCCCTGGGGAGAAGAGGGAGAAACCTGGCGCAACTTCAGCACCAGGAATAAATTCCTGCTGTCCAGTGTGGCTCTATGGAAAATAACTCTTGGCACGTAGGAACGATTTCAGTCTCCCATGCGAGAGGTGACTTTCTGGCTGCAATACAATTTTACAAGGCATTTGAGTTATGTGAGGTGATATTCTTGTAAAAACCTGCACTTTTCACTATTAGACCCAGTCCAGGCCAGTATTTAGAGCTGACATTCTACGATGTCAAGAAAGCCGGTATGAAATAAACCCGATTCATTTCAAAGGCAGTTATCAGAGGAGATTATCACTGCTGGGCACTGCTAGCTGCTTGCATGCCCTCCCTGTTCCAGTGCTTTTATCACTAGGCTGGAAGGAGATAGAAATGATTGCTGGGAAATCCTGGGGCTGACCCAGAGCAGCACAATGTTAATAGCTGGGACAAACCTGGATGGTAAACTGGGCAAGCAAAAGGCTTCCTACCTGGAGCCAAATGGAAAATGGAAGTCTTTTTGCACCCAAAACTAATAACTGGAGTTGTACATGTTTTCCTGGCCCTAACCTGGATGATGGGTTTTCAGCAGGAGCTGGGAGAGGCAGCACAGGGGTGCATTCCCTCCTCCATCAGGAGCTGCCTGGCTGTGTCCGTCCGTCCTGATTTCCATGCTGGAGAATTGAATATTTTCCAGGATTAATGGGAAACTTTGCTCTGGAAAGAAATAGCCTTTTTGATCAGGGTGCTATCGGAACTGGATTTGGGCTGATGACAGCCAAACCCAGCCTCTCCATCTCAGTGGAGATGTGGAAACTGCTGGGAAGGGACCGAGGGACTGCAGAAAGCGTCTTACAATGACAGATGAGATGGCCATTGCGTTAATCCCCTCATAAATCAAACCAAAGAGGAACAAGAGTGGCTTGATTAAAGAACCTAAATACTCTCGCAGAGGGGAAAATACGTGGTAGCCAAAAGCTTGTTAATTGAGCAGAGAAAAGCATGACAAGAATCAATGTCTGGCAGTTGAAGGCAGACACACTGGTAATAAGGCATAAATATTTAACCTGTGGGAGCAATTAATCATCAGAAGACACAGCGAGCAGCAGAGGTGGGATCAGCATCTCTTTGCCTTTAGCATCATGCCCCATCACCTTGCAGTTTCTCTCATAGCCCCAGTGCTGGGCAAGCAAGAAGGGCTGGAACAAACTGGCACTGAGGCCCTGATTAAGTGATTTAATGCGCTGATGCATTTTCAATCACAGCAGAGCAACAGAAAAGGAGTATTTCTTGTGTCCTGCTGGCTCTTTCTGAGAAACACCCCTGAAATCACTGCAGGCACTTTGCAGGCGCTTCTTTTCTCTTTCCCTTTGGTTACCAGTGGGCATGTTCTTGCAGATCTATGCTGGGAGGGCGAGGGGATGGTGCTTGGTGGTTCTCCTCAATGTTCAGCAAAATAAACTGGGATTCAAGGAAAACAGATCCCGGTGAGCGTTCCAGCATGCTGTGGCTGCAGGGGGAAGGAGCTGGTCACAGAATCACAGAATCACAGAATCCCAAGGGTTGGAAGGGACCTCAAAAGATCATCTAGTCCAACCCCCCTG
>JAVHNF010035399.1:0-15060 GCA_034783455.1 Micropsitta finschii
ATGCAGCTCTTATTAGGTTTGGAAAAAGAACAACAATGAAGTTTTGTCAACTAAAAGCATTAAGAGGCAAAAATACCATCACATTGAAAGAAGGATCGGTTCTTGGAACTACTCAGTTAAAATACCTCTTTTGCCACAAACATCTCTGCAGGAACCTACACGTCTTGATCAACACCACCTGCATTTAGAAACTGTTTGAAGAACAAGCTGCTGCCAGTGAGTTTACACAAGGGATCATGAAGAAGCCATCAGTGCACAGTAATTGCACATCTAAACCACATGAAAAATATTCTCTATGCTTAAGTAAACCTTAAGTAAACCATGACTAGTTAAATACAGACAAAGCATAAACAATCAGATTTATGCTTTATCACTTCTGACCATTTAGTGGCCAGTTTCCAAGTCTACTGAAAATACAGAAAACCGAAACCAGGACTCAATCACTATGCCATGGTGAAGTGTCAGGATTTAAATCCAAAGGCATGAACCAATACTAACTTCTGGATCCAAAATAGATTCCAGATGGAAACCTCAAAGCATAGCAGCGTTTCTACCATGCCTTGTGATTTAGTTCAGTTCCCTAAAAAAGGAGAGCCTTAAATCCTTCGGGAGTATTAGGTGACAAAGCATCTCTGTAAAGATGGATCTCCATTGAGAAGCCCAGAAAAATAATTGTCTCAGGGTTCAGTTCGCACATGCCCTTGCACCTCAGACCCTTTCTTCCCCTGTCCCCTTCGTTCCCCCAGATGTCTGGAAGTGGAAGTGATTCTGCAGATGCGGTCCTAACCTTTTTACCCCAAAAATACCACTTCAAGGCTTATATCAGATACACTCTCCAGTGTATTTTGGAGTTTCTCCTCTCCCAGCCCAGCCTTAAGCCCCAGGGATACACCTTCCAGTGTCATCAATCTCTTAAAGAGCACAGGTGAAATCCCACAAAACAACCAAAAGAGGTCAGTGCAAAGGGCTGTGTGTCTTGTAAGTCTCTCCTTTGTCAAAGCCCAGCAATGAAAAGCAGTGTTTCACCCCATCTCCCCATAAATTTCCATGGCCACTTCACTGAAAATCCCTCTGTAGGGCAGTGGATACCCATGTAAAAACAATACATGTTTCAGGGATGCATTTAAACCTTAAAGGTAAGAAGACTGTGGAGAGCCACAGAATGGAAAAGAGAACATTTACTGGCCTGAAAGAGGGCTGAAAAGAGCCAGTGGGACTCTGAAAGAGGAGAGATGCACAAAAGGATTGTAAGAGACTGAAGTCCACTTTCACCCATAGCACATATTTTGTCTATTATTTTAGCACCCTGCTAGGAGAGATGCAAGCAGCAGGGAACAGAGGTTTAAATAACCCTAAAATTACTTGGCATTTAAGCAAATGTTTCCTCCTTACACTAATCCACTGATCTTTTAGTACGTGGGTCCCAAGTTCATTGGCATGATAAAGACACACAGGTAGAAGGCATGTAATTGCTGCTCTGATTTTTAAATAAGCATGTGTTGCCACTGACTACAGAGAGGCTACTTCAAAACCAAGGCATTTAGAGCCACCCCTAAACAGACACGAGAGCCCTCCTGGCCATTGCACACAACCCTGTTATTTCTGCATGAGATAAGTTACGGTATTTTACACTTTCCTTTTGCACAAAGGGAAATTTTATGGAGTTAAACAGAATGCTTCATGTAATGAAGCACACCATACCATGCTGTTGGAAACCTCCGTAACTGTCTGAACATACATTAGAAATGGAGTATTTCATACTGAGCAGATCAAGGCTGGATTAGGAACAGACCACACCATATCTGAACATACTTTAATACTTATGGCCTCTGGGTGTGTACTAAAGTCTGGGAGGTGTAATAAATGCAGGGAAGTGCATGCAGAAGGAAACAGAATTAACACAATGTATGGGTATAGCAGTACAACTCAAAATGATGGTGTTTTGGTGTGTCAATGTGGGACAGCTGAATATTAGCATCATGTTACAGAGAACAAGAGCATAATCATTTTGCATGGAGAAAGTTGTTATTCTTTCAAATCAAGGCAGGAAACCATCATTTCTGGTGCATAAGGATAGGTTTCAGTAGTCCCTGCTCACATTCCCTATTAAACTAGCAATATTATTCAGTGTGAGAGAGCACATGTATAATGTATTCACAACCACATACATGTGCATGTTCCCTTTTTCCCAAAGTGAGGGGACTGGCAGGAATGCTCTGTTACGGGTTTAAAAGCTGTCCCCTGCACCTGGGGCTCTTTCCAGCTTCACAAAATGGCCCAAGCTAAAATAGAGACAGTCCTCAAACGTGGACACCAGCTGGCTCATAATTCCTCACAGCTCTGGGGTAGCATCAGGAGGTTCTGCATGGCTCCCATGGGATTAGAATTCCCATCTCCAATCAGACAGGATACACACATGCCAGATTAAAGAGACGCAGACATTTGCATATCTCTTCAGGCTTTGGCAGGTTTCTGGTGATTTATTCTGCAACATGCAAACACTCTGAGAGCATCCCTGATGGATACCTTCTGAATGCAAAGGTTAACAGGTCTGTGTGCGCTGCATTAAATATTTACATTAAGGAAGCACATTTTTTTCCTGACACTTACATAGGAAGCACACACAAGAGGAAAGACCAAAACTATAAATATTTTCGATAATAAAACATGCAGATCTCAGCAGTTACACAGCTGTTAGCAATAAGCTAAGCAGAGGCTAGCTGGGCACAAGTATATTTGCTTAAATAAAGCCTGCAGTTTTATTATCAGGCTGAAAAACAGATCTTGTAAAGGACTGTAAGATGATTCACTAATATTAGATTACCACAGACCATAATGAATATTTCAAGGACTTCACGTGTATACAGCGAAATCAGTCCAATGGGACTGTCACAACAGGCAGTGCATGTGGGGAACAGAATTCCTCTTTGAGATCAAAGACTATGTATGTACATGAGATTAAAGGATTCTGATCACTCACATACATCCTACAGCTGCAAATTCTGGGGTCATGAAATAATTACAAAACATTCAGACTTCTAGCCGAGCTCATTTATGAACCAGAACAACAAAGCTTCCAAAATGCACTCCTTTTGCTTCTGAAAAAGCCTGCTTGTTAAAGTAGGACCTTACCTCAGGCTTTGGGTAAGCCTTACACCAGAAAGGTTTATTCTGTTTACACCAGTATGACAGCCTGAATGTGACTGATTTTAACACAGAAATCTGAAACTTCAACCTGCATCTGTATTTTGTGCCATCAGAGTGTCAAATTATAAACAGCCTGAGGAACTGTTTGCTCTTGTGGTGCTGCTGGTTCACTCCTTCCCAAGTTAAGCTTTCCCCAAAGAAACATCCCTTTGCCATCTGTCTCAGAGACCTGAACTCTTTGGAGTGTTCATCCAGGTACTCCCCTCACCTTTTCTGCTCTCATTCTTATACTGGTGCTTTCCCACAAAGCTGGTTTAGGCTGCAGAGTAGTGCGGAGCCCTTTTTCATTCAGGACAGTAACACTTTCCACTTCTCAGTGAGGATAAAGGATGCACTTGTAACAGTCTTTCAATGGCTCTATCCCACATCACCTTCCCACCTCTCCATCGCTTCCTCCATGTCTAAAGAGATGGTGGATTTTGATGCAACCCACACGGATAGATCTTGAGCAGGTGACTTAACGGCTGTAAAACCCGAGCCCTGTACAGATATAGCTCTTTTCCCAGTTTAGACCAAAGTGCACTTGCCCTACCTAAATGAAAACACGCAGACTCATACGACTGTTCAGTAGTCACCCAGGTGGACTTGCTGACAGAGGTTTGCACTTTCTTAGGCAAATGACAATATCGCTCCATCTCACTGAACTGTCAGGGCATGTTGAAGAAGCCGTGCAATCAACATAGTCTGAAATAACTTAAGTTTCCTAAGCCTTTTTAGTTTCCGCTTTGAAAATGCATTTAATCACAACCTTGCGTCCACCTGTAGAAGCACAAGCACTTATTTCAGTACACGTTCTGTCCTGGTCAGTTTCTCCCTTTCCCTAACCTTTCTTTTACTTAATATTTTGGAAACGGCACCCTTTTGAGAAACAGCGTATTCTAGGTGAATGTAGTTCAGTAAGCAAGCTACAGTGAAGGGCATTCCAATCACAAAATAACACACAGCTTTGGAAAGATCCCCAGCAGAAAACTTCTGCACTGGCTTCTAGTAACAATCTACACCAGCAATTAGGAGAAAAAGAAAAGAAAATGGCCTGAGCTGCTCTGCAGCTTTAACCACAGTAGCTACAACAGAAAAAAAAAGCTGCAAAGGATTATTTCATAGAATCATAGAATGGGTTGGGTTGGAAGGGACCTTAAAGACCTTATTGACAATCTGGATGAGTGGACTGAGTGCACCCTCAGTAAGTCTGCAGATTGGCTGGGAGAATTGATCAGCTTAGGATAGGAAGCTATGCAGAGGGATCTGGATGGGCTGGATCGATGGGTTGTGGCCAATGGTATGAGCTTCAACAGGGCAAAGTGCTGGATCCTGAATTTGGGCCACAACAGCCCTATGCAATGCTACAGGCGTGGGGAAGAGTGGCTGGGAAGCTGCTTGGTGGAAAAGGACCCGGAGGCACTGACTGATGGAGCTGAACATGAGCAGCTTGTGCCCAGGCAGCCAAAAAGGCCAATAAGCATCCGGGTCTGTATCAGTGATAGTGTGGCCAGCAGGGCCAGGGCAGTGATCAGTGAGATGAGGCCGCACCTTGAATCCTGTGTTCAGTTCAGGGCCACTCACTACACTGAGGTGCTGGAGCAGTTCCAGAGAAGGGCAACGGAGCTGGTGAAGGGTCTGGACCACAAGTGTGACGAGGAATGGCTAAGGGAACCAGGGGTGTTTAGCCTGGAGGAAAGGAGACTGACCTGCCAGGGGAGAGGAGGTTGTAACAAGGTAGAGGTTGGCCTCTTCTCCGAAGTAACAGTGATAGGACAAGAGGAAACGGCCTCAGGTTGCACCAGGGGAGGTTTAGATTAGATAGTCAGAAAAAATTCTTGCTCAAAAGGGTTGTCAAGCGCTGGAACAGGCTGCTCAGGGAAGGACTTCAAATGCAATGTTGGCACTCAGGGACATGGATAGTGGTGCACTTGGCAATGCTGGGTTAATGCTTGGACTGAATGATCTTAAAGGTCTTTTCCAACCTAAACAGTTCTATGATTCTAATAAAATTCCTTTCTCTCAAGCAGTTTACTATTGAGAACACACTTTCAAAGCTAAATGTGGCCTCTTGTGTATTGCCATGCTGTGTAGTGCTTAGCAAAAACTGCCTGCTAGCTCTGCCTTGACTCTTAAATGCATGGATTTAAGATCTTTTCCTTAACAAAATAGTGTTACACTATAGCATGAAAAATCAGATAAGGTATGTTCTATGTAAAACTAGGTATCTTGTTCTGCTTATACTTAGTTATTCTCATTTTCCTGATCATGATCTAGGAATGAGTAAGACAGAATAAGGCCGGTGGCAAAAGACATATTATAGTAAGAAGTACAGGAAAGCGATGTGTCATTTTGCTTTATGAATGTTCTAGCTAAAACCGGGAGTGCTACATCTTCTGTCAAGTAAGGTTGCTGTTGTAGCACTGCTTCCTTGAATGCCTTTATTTTCCAGAGAGAATATAGTTTATCTCATTTTTGAAATGTTCATGTATTTCTGCTGATTCTTTTTGGGTTTTTTCACCGAAATGGTTTATTTTTAAACAAAGTGTAAGAATTGGGAAAAGTCAAGTCATGAAAGATATGCACCATAAATATTGCAAGCAAATTATTACAGTGTTCTAGTGTTATTTCAGGTGATTTCACCAGCTCTTAAGCTGAAATAGATGATTTTTATGATGGGTCAGTAACTTCTCCCCCCGCAAGGTTGTTCAAAGTGGCAAGAGAAGACAGGGTTTGTATTTTCATTTGAATTATATTTCCTTGGAGTTAAAGGTCTGTATATATCCAGGCCAATTCAGGATTCTCTCTTGTGATGGAAGTAGGTGGTCCGTTTGAAAGAAAGACATACTTTTCAAAACCAGAAAATGTTTAATGCTGCATCAACACAATTGTTTTGTCCCTCCTCCTGTTGCTGATTCTTTCAAAATAATTATCATACTAGTCAGATTGCTGCTATTTAGTAACTGTAATGATGTTACAAAGTTCACGGGCAGTTAAATCAGGTGGAGCCTGAGCTCTTTTTGGCAGTACAGTGATATATCAAGTCCTCCACATCCTGTTGATTCATCAGATTGTGTTTAATATGAATGCTGCTAGTCATACTGCTGGAATTTAAGTATTTTTACTGTATTCTTTGTTGATTACAATGATATTTGATAGTAACAGAAATCAAGAATAAAATACAGATTTTTCTGTTTCTACCACATTCCTCCATCCTCATCAGGTTTGCCTGTGTGCTGACATTAAAATAAGTCAAAAGAAGAGAGAGGTTGAGGAGCAAGGGCTAGTGGAAACTGCTGTTGTTAAAAGAGGCTTGGAACCCCACCTGCAACAAGCACTGACTGATGTGAAAGCTGTATTGTGTTCACTAAGTAGATTTGCTAACTGGCTAATGTATGATAGGCTTTTCTTCTGGTGGGCTGTTCTGGTGTCCCCCCCACTGTACCTGTTGTCCCCCCCACTGTACCTGTTGTCCCCCCCACTGTACCTGTCGTCCCCTCCATTGTACCTGTTGTCCCCATCACATCCTGTTCCCCACCACCACCCTAAAACCTAAACAAAACCAAACAAACACAAATCCCCCAAGCCCCAAAACCCCAACACCACCAAAACTTGGCTATTAGCTTTATTTTGTCCAGATATACCCTTTTACATGTGTGTTTTGAGACATCTGTCTCTAAATGGGTCAGCTATCCAAACAGCTGAGGATCCTGAACCAGTGTATCTGAATTGGACAGTTAGTGAGTTATTGATAGATATTAGTTCGTTCAGTTCTTCCACTTGCTGTTTCTCAGGAGAATAGGGAAATTGAGAGAGAAACATGGGCATATTCCAAAATAGCTGGTATAATTAGAAAACTGAACTTTGCTCTGAGTAGTGCTCCAACTCATATATGCAACCATAGTGATTTACTGCTATTATTAAGTGAATGATGTTCTTTAATCTTGTTGTAGGTCAAAGAAGGATAAGACACACACACAAAAAATCAACCATTAGCCATCTAGAGTCCATGCAATGAATGAATAAATGTAAAATAAAATCACTAGTTTGGGAGAAAGCAAGAAGTCAACAGTCCTTGATTATAAAATACCAATATATTTTGGATTTTGAGCTGCAGGGTTTTTTGGTGTGGTTTTCCTCCTTAAGGTATCTGCAGGAAGAAAATAAGGCCTAAAATTAATTTTTATTTTGTACTCTGGTACACAGCTAAATGTGCACCTTCGGGCCAACAACTTGTTTCTCTTTTTTTGCAGTAACTTCTCAAGAGTCTAAGTAGAAAACATTCAAATTCAGTCGTAAGTCCTTTCAGAAAGGGAGCTTCTCCCTACAGTTTGTTCAGGGTCCCCACTAAGAGCCAGTTCCTTATATTATGTCTCAGAAATCCTGGGATCATAATTTATGGCTTCTGAGCTTTTCTTTCTTGCATATTCTTCAGAATATCTTTCTTAAAAGTAGAATTCTTAAAATATTCTCTAAAAAATTGTTTGTATGTTTATTAAATACTGTTTTTATTAATATATTGGGTTTTATAAATGTGTTCAATATGTTTGTTAAATATTAGGTTTTAATTTTCCAAGTGCTCTGTCTTTACTAGTTTTTTTTTTTCCTTTCCAAACCTAGTTTTTGCCTATTTTACAGCATTGAAGTGTGTATGTAGGATAAACAGTTCTCTCGAGCTTTTTGGCTTGCATCTTATTATTGATGGTAGTTGCAGTGTGACTTGAAATGATGATTTGTAAGAAATCATGCAAGAAGGCCTTCTGTGTGTGAATGTTTGGAGGAAAAGCCAGCTATTCATCAAAGTAAATGGTGTTTGTGCTTCTAAAGTGGAAATAAGAGCAAGAGGCGTAATCATATGTTTCATGTTTGTTTATTGCCTTTGGACATCCCAGAAAAAGTCTGTTTTAAATTGCAAAATGTTCAGCTGAAAAAATTCCATTTCAAAGCCAAAACTGTACAGTCAGATTTAACAGTCCTGTAGCTAAAATCTTATTGAAATACCAGAATTCCCTACTATTATTGATTAGAAATAAAAAATAAAGCTTTGTTCTATAACTGGGTATTAAATTTTATTTAAATAAAAGAACAGAACATGACTTAGATGCATACAGCAATTTTGTGTAGTTCTTAATGGAAAAACTGAAGGTTTTCTAAGTTTAATTGGTTGTTCTAGAAGAGCATTAAAATAAACATTTAAGTAGCTGATATTCACATCTAGGAGTTTGCAATAAGAAGTATTTTTTAATTAGCCCCTTTGCTGCTGTATTCTTATGCTAATTTGATTTTAATATTGTCATTTGTCTTTCAAGGAAATGTGACAATAGCAATACAGTCGAACGAAAAATTTGTGCAGTGTTATTTCAATGTGTGCTGAATGAAATGGAGCTCAAAGTTAATCTTCATATTTTATTACTCATTCAAATACTACCTGTGAAATGAGTGTGCAATTTTTTGTGCTGTTTATTTTGCCAGCCTGTTGGATGGCAGGACTCTTAAGTTTAATGCCTGATTTAAGGTTTGTTATATGGAGCTTGATGGCTTTCTCTACCTATATATAATAGAAATGCTTTTAAAACTGCATGTAGTTCCAGGGGAGAGAATGAAGTTATAATCTAGACTCTTTCAACATCAAGATGTGTGTTGGAAGCTTAACAGTTGTGTATAACTCAGTGTCTATTGAAAGTGCTTTACAAAAGCTTTTATAACTAAAAGAATAAAAATTAATACTAAGTAGGGAGAGAGAACTGCTTTAATTACATTTGAGTTGAGTGATCCCATCAGAGTAGCAGCCAAGCCTGAGACGTCTGTAGTACAAAGAATGAATAGCTTCATCTACGTAAGACTGGATTAGATAGCAAATTCATGGAATTTTATAGTTAAATCAGATCTTCCAGATAATGTAATTTCATGGTGCACCACTTAATACAGTTTAATCTATTACCTTCATAAGCATTTAATAGATGTACAACAACTAGTACCTATGTAATAGTTATTCTTGCATAATCATATTTATTCTACATTTCAGTTTTACAGGTACAAGTACAGTGGGAAAAAGAAGCATGAGTCCTATTCAGGAAGAAACTGGTTCTGATGATATGGAAGAGGGAGAAGGCCAAGATCCAGAATATGATCAGACAGACTCCTCTACAGAGTCCCTCCCAGATGGTAAGAAGAGAGCCAAAAAATTCAAAAAGATCAAGACAGGACAAGTTCCAGCAGGTAAGAGCAATGTCCATGTGCATGTTTTTCTCTTCTGTTTGGAACTACTCTAGGCCTGAGAAGAATTGAAGTTGTTTTCTTAAAAGTCTTAACTTATTGCAGCCCCACCTGAGACCGGCCAAAGGAAGCATGATGTAGTTGATTCCTTACTTGCTTCATTACTTCCTTGAAATAAAGCTCTTTGAATATTTTTAGATATTCTTAATATCTTTCTTTTGTTTTTAATGTGACCTGCTTAAGGTTACCCAATATGTCTTGCATATCATAAGCAAAATTGAAGGAATTCTGGAAGTAGGATTCTAGAATAGATTTCCCTGTTAATCCAATACTTCATCACAAAATGTAAATTTAACTTACTGTGGACGTTCTCATTTAAGCTTGATTGGATGGAGTTATTGCGTACTTGAATGAACATAGTACCTCTGTTGCTTGCAGATAAGTCCAGTTTTGATAAACCTGCCTGCTGTTCTGAAAGCTAATATATGTGCTCTTTTAATTCAGACTGTAAGGCTATATATCCTGATAATATCACACTAACGTCCTCATTTATGGTTATTTGTGGGACAGGGTATTTCTGTATGTTGAGAAAATTTCTTAGTCTGTTCAGAATATTATTTGCCTCTACAATTAAGCCAAAACTTGACAGTCTACCTGCCTGCCCCTCACCACTCCTCTGACGCACTGCTTGCGACAGGCTGTTTCAGGTTGAGTGCAGTTTGACCCAGCTGCTGTTTTATATCCCCTAGTATAAATAACCATGCTGCAACTATACTGAAACCCTTTCCTCTCTGGAACGTTTCCTGAGAATGTGTTCACTCTGAGACACCTCAGTGAAGGAGTAAGCTGCCAGATCATGCTGATCTACGGAGCTCTTAAACTTACGCAGGCTCATTAGGTTTCTGAGTGCATTTATGAATCACTTGGCTTTGTGTATTTTTTTCTGGTAACACTCGGCAAGATGCTGCTGAAGAGTGAGTGTGTTTAAAATTTCTTCCAGACATTTTGGACAGGTGGATCATAGTCATTCTTAACATTTCTTGCAGTCTACCTCATGCTCCGAGTATGCCTTTGCTTATTTGAAGGGCTTGCTGGACTGTGAGCAAATCATTCACATTTCATGGGCTGCTAGAGGAGCTCACTTTCAGGAGATGGAGATTCTGAAAAGTAATAGTATTGTTTTTCTTGTAAAAGTGTCAAATTGTGGATTTTCCCAGGTGATACAATTTTTTTTCTTCCTTCCGTTTTGTAGATTTTCTTTTTCATTAATCTGGTATAGAACTCACAGTATAATGCTTGAAAAATAGTGTCTCTAATAGAAATTATAAACCCAAATAATCTTTTTTTTTTCTTCTAAAAACTGATGCATACGTTAGTATATGCAATGTTCTGTGTGGTGTTTGTAATCATATCCTTTAGTGTTCTTTATTTGGTTAAAGAATTTTCACCTAGGGTTGATATTGCAGACTTTAATACCGATATAATCTTTTTAATTTTTTTAGCAAAAGTACTTTGTACTGTGGCTGACTGAACAAAGGCAGGTGACAATCAGATGACTGTGGTTCACCTGATGTTTTTGATACCTTGTGTAAGTTACTGCAGCCTGTACAAACCCAAAGTAATTAAATAACCTTAGGTCACATGAATTTAAACATCAAAAGATTTTCTTTTCATTGATGTATCTATTGTTGATTCTATTTCAACCTCTGTTTGTAATTTCTTGCAGAAATTAGACTAGTAAATAAAATAAATCATATCTTAATTATTGGTCATCTGGAGCACTGGCTGTATTGAAGTATATTCAAATATTAGTAGTTAAAACTTAATTTCGGTATCTGCTCTAGTCATTTTTATCCAGAAAGTGGTATTGTATACCAAGCATCATTTTTCCTGATTTGGGAGAGTAGAATCTTTCTTAGCCAATTCAAAAGCTGTGCTTGCAAATCACTTTCTTTTTGTAATTCAGGAGGGCAATTGGGCCATGCAAGCATATGTAAAATGATAAGACTGTCTACTGTAGTTCCAGGTATTAAAATCTGTGTTATATATTTGGAATTATGGAAATATATTTTATCCCTGTTCATCTTTCTTTTCCAGTTAATATGGGCAGGAAATATTCTTCATTGTATTAACTTCTTTAAACAAGAATAGCTGCAAGTACACTTGGGAAAAGAGTGTTATTTAACTTTATTATCCCAGTTATTGCAAAACCAAAATTACTTGGATTAAAAATTCATTAATTGCAAAATAAAGTATTTACCATTTGGGTAAGAAACTTGCATTAACTTTTTTTTTCAAAGTACCTACGCATCAAGTGTCTTGGTTTCCCTTTGTAAATATTGACTTGCCGGTAATGTATCTAGAGCCTTGCTCTAGAGGAGAAAATGTCTTTATATGCTCTGACAGAAAAAAAAATACTCTTGATTTAATTTTTATTCCTCTCAGGGCTTGTATGTTGAAGTCTTTAATATATTGTTCTGCAACTCTGTCTTTTAGGAAGCCTCACAACTAGTTCCACTGGAATTTTTGAAGTCCCTGAAACATGGTAGGAAACAACTGCCTTAACAAGTGGAATTGATTGAAAGCAGTTGCAAGAATACACCTTTTGGAAGCCATACTTTATTTAAATAAAGTGGTGTTAACAAAGCAGTATGTGTCCTGAAAATCAGTTTAATTATTTTAAACTGTTTACTGAACAGTCACTGTCAATTTTACCTGTGTGTATATTGACTAGTATACGACTCGTTGTTGATCACATGAAATCCTTGCTGTCATAAATGGTAGGTTTAAGAAGCAAGACTAAATGTATTTTGATCACCTACTTTGGCATGTTAGCTATAAAATGTACAAAAAGTACTGGCACTCTGATTTTGTGCTAGGCTGTTTCCTGT
Source organism: Micropsitta finschii (assembly GCA_034783455.1). Taxonomy (NCBI): domain Eukaryota; kingdom Metazoa; phylum Chordata; class Aves; order Psittaciformes; family Psittacidae; genus Micropsitta; species Micropsitta finschii. The sequence continues at coordinate 12,294 of JAVHNF010035399.1, forward strand.
GCTTGAGGTGATTTGTTACCACAAATCTCCTCATCGTTCGCTGTTCTTAAGGCAATACCAGTATGCTATCAGCTTTCCTGAAACAGGTAGAACTGCAGTTTCACATACTGCTTTCTACCAGTTACTTTATCTGGAAATCTTGTTTTGTTTTCCGTTCTGTAACCCCTGTGCAGCAGTACTCATCTTAATACCTCATACCTTACCTGTTCAAAACTTCCAAGTTTATCAAACATTAATTTCCTTAATGAATGGAATTAATGTTTCTACCCTCCTTCTTCCCCAGCTTGTGGGGTTTTTGTAAAAATATGGTTTTGGTACCTGTGACAAACCTACTAACTGCACCAGCCCTTTATTTGTTTAAAAAAGGATCTGCATTGGTAGATTTAAGAAAATGTTTGATATTTAACGTTTTTGTATCAAGGAAATAAAAACAAAAGATGTATTTCCATAAAATGAAAAAATTAAAGACATTTTCTTAGGAACTGTTTTGGTTTTATTTATTAGTTTATGAAATATTTTAAGTGAACTCTTTTTTTTTTTTTTTTTTTTTTTAACTTCCCTTTGTAACATAACTGTTTTTTTGTCAGCCTGTCATTAGCTTTTTTTCCATGGACTACTTTCAAGATATTTGTGAAGTGTAACCAAGAAAAGCAAGCCTGTTATCTTAAGATTTAACTCACTATACATTTCCCTTGGAAGAAGGGAAAAGGAAAAAAAAAGAAAGAAGCCAGTTCTACAAATCAGCAAGATCAAAACCATTGCTGTGGAAAAGTGGAATATTAAGAAGTCTTCATCAGATTGTATTTACAGTAGAATGGGAACCACTGTCATTTGAGCAATGCAATAACCTGTTTGAAGGCATGCCAAAATTTACGGGGTTTTAAAGGATTTTAAGAGCTATCTTGAACTTTCATTGCAAAGGCAAAAATAATTTAAAGACATTAAGCATGAAATGTTGTATTTCTAACCTTGGAATACTACCAGAAGTAGTATAATTAAGTTGCTTTTGTTGTTTGTTTTTTTTAATACCAGCCATAGCATCAGATTCTCACACTAAAATGTGGGAAAGAAGAGAGTGTTATTAGTGATGCAAGGGGAAATTAGTTACTGAACTCTTCTGCTGCCAAGGATCCAGAGACTTTTTCTTCTCTGGGACTCATGACCTTAGGAGTAAATATTTAAATCACTTTTATCTTGAGTATCCAAACCTACAAAGAAACTGCAGTTTTAGTTCTCAGAATAAATGCAACACTTAAAGACAAGTTGTACAAAATACTCATTTCTTATGGAGACAATCCTGGTAACTTACACGGTGTTCTATCCAAATGTTGACAGGGGTCTTATTAACTGTGTATCCAAAAGAACTGGCATAACTTGATTTGTGAGGGAGTCAAAATGATACAAAAAGCTTTTAAAGGGATTGACAGAAGTATAGGTTAAGGAGTGAGGAAGTCTCTGCTCAAGAGATACAGAGGCCCTCTCTGTCATAGAGAATCCATCTGGAGTCTTTACCTTGAGGCCATTAGGATCTTCATGGTACTGACTTTAGTCTTGAACAACACACACACACCTGCAGGGAAAACAGAAATATTAATTGCACTGCAATACAATCCTATACAAACCTGTTTTTTCAGAGCAGGCCATGCATATCCTCTGAACTACAAAGGTCAATTGATACTGCCACTATTTCTACCCCCTTCCCCTCCCGAATTGTCATTTTGAAGAGCAGGATGTTATTTATCTCTACCTGTAATTAAAACATCTTAAGAAACTAGTGTTCTTCCATTTTGTAGTTCTTATGTGTTTGATTTTACCAGTTAACACCTAAGTAAGGTACTAAAATATGACCAGATGTGAGCTACAGTGTTTCTAATACTATGTTTGGGTGGAGAGCTGTAAGGGCCCAGTGAAGTGGTGTGCTAGGAAGGAACTGGCCCCATTCATACCACATCAAACCTGCTTGTTCTGTGGGGTTTGGTGCACTTCCCTTTGTTTTAAATGGAATCATTAATTCTAGAGGGGAAAGAATGTAGCTTCTTAAATTAGATCCACATTTGTTTCCTAATGTATGTTTAAAATATGTGCATAGAATTTAGCTCTTTACAGCATTTGTTTCTGGAAAACAGAGCTGTCATCACTAGTCTTCATGGCTGCAGTTTCCTGGGTCACGGTCTCTGGGGGTTTTATGTGCTATTACTTGGCTTCAGAGGTACGCTGAGGCATGTCTGGCTCCTTTGCTGTGGAGATGGGAAGTTGCTGAGAGGCTGTTTTGGCCTGGTAAAAAATCAGGTGCATTTGCGTAATACCTCGATTGAATTACTTTTTTAAATTTCTTCATTCCTGTTTGCCCCTGAGAGCAGGGTTGGACACGGATCTGTTCCATTATAAAGCTGTTTTGCTTTCTGCTTGCGGTAGCAGCGATGGCTACACCTAGATCAGTGTCCTGCAGCACTGTGTCTGGTCAGGGCCAAACCAGCTCAGGCAGCAGGACCTGCACTAGCCCTTTTGCCTTTCTCTGGTGGGCAGTGTGGAATGGCCTCCCCGCTTCCCGCATTGCCAGGTGGGAGATGGGCTGGGCTGGACTGGACAGAGGCAGAGATTGTGAGGGGCCGTGGGCTGCAGCCACCTGGGAGTTGATCAGCACAGTCTATAGTAAGTTGCTGGTAGACAAGATATATGGAGAAAAAGGTAATTATGTAGTGTAAAGGGAAAAGCATGAGTGTCCCTGTAGCATGGATTTGAACAGGGATAGGTAAGAGAGATGTAG
>JAVHNF010035399.1:15160-30645 GCA_034783455.1 Micropsitta finschii
AAGTCATTATTCCACCTCAAACTTGTTAGGCCACTTCTATAATACTGTGTTCAGTTTCAGTCCTCACTGTACTTAAAAAAACCCAAAAAACAAAAAAAACCACGTGAGGAGGCCTCACTAGTTCTGCTGCTCAAAGGACCTGGTGAAACCTAAGAAATCTAAGAATGACTCTTCCCAATCTCAAGAAACATTGCAAAATATTCATATGATGTTTCTTAAAAGGGTTACTATTTCCTTATAACTTTTACAGAGTATGTAGTGATATTTACAACACAAATCAGGCAGACTTTTCATTAGGAAAAGGGATTTGAACAGGGATAGGTAAGAGAGATGTAGACTAAGGGAGAAGGAACTATCCCATATAAAATTAAGATTGCTGGGAGTGCAACAGTCTATTCTTGGTATCAGGGTTGAGCTTATGGTTTGGAGCAAAAAGCTAAAGGCTTCAGGTGATTCAGATGGAGGACTAAATTCATCTATCCATCCAGTGGAGAAAGAAGAGGTAGAAAGCTAAAACCTGTGATGATTCTGAGGAAGAGTAAATGTTACAACTCTTTCATTCTTTAAACTGTTCTGTCATGGTGCCCAGAAAATGTCTGGTACTCTGGATGTGTTCTCTATCTAAGTCATGGTAAACGTAACACAGACAAAAATGTCCTCTGCAGTTGAGTTTCGGATCATACCCAAGAAGACTCCTGATAATCAAAAGTTCTTGGCTTCCTGAAGCGTTGAAGCTTGCCAGCTGACCAGATGTGTACATTGAAGAAGATTCTTCTAGTCACTCCACAGTACATTTAGTAAATGAATAAACACTTGTCTATATTGCACTTTTGTAACTTTAAACTTACACTGAACTAACCTTTCCTGTGTGCTTTATGGAAATACTGCCACATTTTAACCAGATGAGGAGCAAAAGCTGGTGGTTTAGGCTGGGATTTATAGGGTCAATATACTCATAATTAAGATGTTCTTTTTGCTTTAATAGAGATGCAGGAAGCTTCTTTAAAAAGTTTTCTTTTTTCAGCAAAGCAGTTATTGTCAGCAATGTGCTTCCATGAGCTCTGTGGCAGAACATGGGTCGGTCCCAGCTCATGAGGAGTTCATGGAATTCATCCCTTCATAAATGGAATATAGAAAACATTCAGCCAAACTGTATAAAGTTAGATTTCCCTGCCTTTATGTTGATTTCTTAAAAATAACTGATTGTGTATTTGTGCATGAGCAGTCTGTAGTCTGCAAGTTCTTGCAAACAATTTTCCAGTTCATTGCCAGTAACCCTATATGATGTGATTGATGTTAGGCAGTTGAACACAGAAAGCTGGAGGTTGTGGCCATGCCAAGCCAGCTGCATCCTAATTGGTGATCTGTTTACAACCTATCAATGAGTGAAAATACCTTTGTGTTAAATTTGATTGCTTCAGAATCAGCCCTTAAAATTACCAGTTCCTTATACAAGACTCAAAAAAACATTGCACCATTATAGTTCTAGGAACAGCTATTTTGTTTGATTCGAGAGACTTTGTGAATGATTTCCTCTTGGTAATGAGTGTAAATGTTTGTATATATGCACATATATACATATACCTTGAATGTCTTTTTAAAATACGATTTCAAACTTAGAATGTTCAGAGAAGACTGAACATGTTTAGTTCATGTCTATACCCAGTTACTTTTTTTCTTAGTTAGAAGTTAGATGTCTTCATTGTAGGCTGCATCTTACCCTTCAGAAATAAGCCTGCTCTGAGCATGTACAGTATGCATGTCTGAGTCTGCCATTTAGATTTTTTTTGTGGTAGGGGAAGCTGCTTGCCACATTCACAATAAATAACTGGTATATATTTGCTAACAATTCCACAATAATTTAAAATTGGCCCACTTCAACCTTTCCTTTTAATTATCTCATGTTGGATTTAATTTCAATTATAATAATTTTAATGTACTGTTGAAAACCACCTAGTTACCAATAGAGAATTTTTACTACAGTAGTGTAGAACTGCTGAAAGTGGAAACAATAGTTCGATTGCCTGGTGCTATGATGAGTATTGTTTTCAACTAATAATGCAGTTTTACAAGGCAGTGATTTACCAAAGAACTTGACCTTAATGTTACTGCAGTCCCTTGCATGTAGATGAATAACCCTTTCTGCTAGATTGTACCATACTAGCCTAGGTTTTTAAAGTAATTGTTACTAAAACAGATTAAGGAGTATTTATGGTAGTACTAAATGATTAGTCTGTGAAGAAGTTAATTGGAAGTGTTTGTATTGGTAAATTTTTTTAGGGAGTAAATGCTTGAGATGCTGAATATTCCATTCTCCTAAAACAGATCACCATTTTAAGTACTTCAGTTAGGACACTGCCAGGTTTCCTAACTGAAGTAAATTCTTCAGTCTCAGAGGGTGCAACTCTTAAGGTGTTCTCAAGTGCTTATAACATCTTAAGAGTAGTTTCTTACATTAGAAATTATTTGTAGTTACGTATGGTGACCCATTCTTCTAGTTTCAATTCTATCCAAGCACAGGAATTTGATACCTAATTGACCATTTCATGTTGGACATGAAATCTGGGTAAGTGCTTAGTCGGTTGAACAGAAAAACCTTTTCTTCCTGTTCATCATCTCCTCCCATGTCAGCAAAACCATCCTGTCAAGAAGTTTTTTGATGCTTGTCGGCAAACCTCCCACTCTAGCCAGCCAGCCTATGCTAGTATGGTATATGTATTGTACATTAGATACAAAACACCAGATGTTGTTACCATGATCCCATTCAAAAGTGTTCATTGTACAAATGTATTAATCTATAAACTGTGTATATGTAAACATAGTCCAGTTGTTAAAAAACAAAGTGAAGTGTACAGAAATGAACACCGCATTTACAGATTGTTAGTTGAATAAGTGTATGATAAAGGGTGAGCCTGAATTAAAATCAGGATTCACTGGCAGAATCATTTATTTAGTACCCATTAGTCTTTTTATGGTTTGCTTTTTTGGGGGGAGGAAAGAGAAGAATTAGACTAAATATGAAACAGTATTTTAGGCTGACAGTTTTAACAATACTTATTTTCCATCCAACTACCCTGGAAAACATTTTTAAGCACTTGTGATGACAGTGGTAATATGCTGATTGCTCATACTAAAAATCTAAATTTGATTTAGCTTATCTTAAAACCTTAAATAGCACCTGTGCAAACTTTAAGAAACTGTCTGAGTTTATAAAGGCTGAAGAATAGAATGATGCTCAATTTTAACACATTTCCATACTAGTACTACTCTAAAGTTAGGAAGGTGGGGCTATTTTTTCACTTTGGAAGGAATCTGTAAAAGAGATGCTTCTAAAATCACTAATATATAAAATAAGTCAGTAAGTAATAGTAGAAAGTAGTACCTTTCTGAGGAAAGTATACTATTTCTCATGGCAAAAAAGAAGGATGCAGTGTTATGAGAGGATTCCGAGTTATAGTCTGATAATTTTCAAAGACTTGATGAGTGCACAAATACAGGTCTTTGTTTTTAAAAGAGATCTTATTGGGTTCTTTCTGTGTGTATGGTACTTAATCTAAGGGTATGTATGTTATGAGCAAGAGCTAGATGCTTTTTACGCATGTGTTCCGGTATCTTAAAAAGCAGATTTTCTTCTTCTGTCTTGCCAAAACATGCACTCAGACCAATATAGATTTTCTATCAGTGGGTGCTTTTAAATCTAGTGTAGATGTTTTCTTATTTTAAATAAGGAATTTGTTAAGTTCTGTATTGCTTTTTATGTTTTGCTTATACAGGAGCTCAGGTGAGACAGAATTGTGCTATGTTCTGAATTCCAGTTTCTTTAGTAAAGGTAGTTCCCTTCTTTCCTTCCCATGCATACTTCCAACAGTTTCAGTTGAGGCACACTAAATTTAACTGTGGCTACCACATTTTCATTTATTTCTATTTACTAAAATGCCTACTCAGTGTTAAATAAATCAAACATTTTTTGTTCCTTAAATACCTTCCTGAAAAACTAACACACATAAACACAGCTGTACCGTTGCATTCAGAACTCTTTGAAAATTGTTTTATGTTTCCACTACATACAGTTTTTAGTTATGTGCGTATTTCCTTTAGGAAATAATAATAATAGGAATAAACTGTTGGAATAAAAATACTGCTGTGAACTGAAAACAGTACAATTTCAAACGCAGGCATTCAGTCTAAGGTACATTTGTGAACTGTGATCAGTATTTAGATCTCCATTGCTCGTTTTGGCAAATAGATTTCAGCTTGTTTCCCTCTGCAAGAACTGAAATTATCACTGTTTTGAAATTGCAGTCTCTTTACCTCTCATAGGCTGTTTTATGACTCAGACAATCCATGAAATCTCAGTGTATTAATGGATAAAGCACTCTATTTCCATATGCAGAATATTTACATGAAATGGAACATAAAATTAGTAACCTGGCATGGTGATTATTAAACATACCGCAAAGGACTGTGGGACCAATATGTGGCTGTTCAGCCATGCTACAACCAATGCAAAGGAATTCTGCAAGCCAAGGCTGGAAGCACTGGAAAACTGCTCCTATAACAGCCTGGAGAACAGTATGTTGTTAAATATTGTAAGAGCTAGAGGAGACTGGAAGAGTTTTCTCCTTGGAGGCTGAAGAGCTAACCAAAACCCTAAAATATCGTAAAATATACTATAAGAAAATGGACAAAGGATGTCAGTAAACATGGTGTTAGGTTCTTGAATATATCTACACATTTAATATTTCTTAAGTAGAACTGAAAAGTCTTGTACAAATAAGACTTCATGTAGGCAGTGTTCAGTGATGCTCTTTGACAAGGAAATGGCTAGTGACTCTAGTTAATTGTAAAACTAGATTGAGAAAAAAGGTTCAAGTGCTTTCATGTTTTGTTGCATAACATGAATACTGTGTAACATTAATACTGTGTAAATGTTGAGTACTCGGAGTGCAGGATATAAATGTTCTACACAGGAGCAGAATCATACCTTCTGTTTATCACAGAATCATAGGACCCCAGGTTTCCAAGGACCTGAAGGATCACCTGGCCCAACCTTTCTAGGCAAATCATGACCTAGACTAGATGTCCCAACACCCTATCCAGCCAGATCTTAAAAGTGTCCAGCATTGGGGAATCTGCCATTTCCCTGGGGAGATTATTCCAATGGCCGATTGTTGTCAGTGTGAAAAATTTCTCCTTGGGAATTACTTACGCCCATTACCCCTTGTCTTTTCCACGTGACTCCTTGTAAAAAGGGACTCTCCATCTTTGTAGCCACCCTTTAAATAGTGGAACAGGGTGATAAAAATTTCCCCTGAGTCTTTTTTTCTCTAGGCTGTCTTCTTCTTCCTAAGGGCAAATAACATATCATCACTAGCGTGGTCTATAGCTGTTCACATGCATGTAAAAGTTTAAGAAGCTCTGTGGTTACTACTTATTTTCCATAGGTCTTCTCTTAAATGCCAATAGTGTGTTATTTAAAGCACAAATCTTTGCAGAGTAACTACATTTTTGTACATTAATAACAGTCTGGGCGCCTCAGTCATTTCAGTGTGTAAAAATGAGCAGTATTTCCTTATCAAACACTCCTGCTAGGTTTACTGTCTGTATTTTTCTCTGAGACAGCTGGAAGATTCTATAGATGCTCCTAAGTTTTTTCAGTTTTCTGCTTAATTTTTCAGTTTAAAGATAATTACTGAGGGTGTTACCAGCTTTTGGAGCGACAGGCACCACTACAACAAGACCTGTTTGCCTTAGCAGTCGTCTTTGAACGGAATATTCAATTTCTATTCCATTATGGTTTGGGGGGATTTTTGGGGGTGGATTGGGGGCTCAGGAAGTGACTTGATTGTGTTGCAAGACCCATTCTAAAAACAAAATCTGAAACTGTATTGTCTAGCTCTAAATGTGTTTGATGTCTGCAATCAAGTGGCTATATGATATGAAGAATAAGGCCAAGCATTGTCATCTCAGTACTGTGGGAAACAGAACAGAGTACATGATCTTTTTGGCCTGTAAATCTGACTGAAGTTTTATTTGCTAGCAGTCCAACTGTAGAAACTTCTGGGGAAAAATAGCAGGAAGCTGACGCTCATCTCGTGTTCTGAGTAACTGAAGTGCTAGCTAACTCATGTTCAGGAAACTTGGGGAAGGGGGTTGTCTTCTTGGGGTTTTTCATGCTGAAATGTATTTGTATTTCAGATAGATTTAGGGTTGTGTCTGGCAAAATGGTCAGATGATTTTCAAGTTTTGTCTCAGGAAAAGTGAATAGCTTTCCAAATTCTATGTAGTCTAACCTAGAAAAAGTAAAATGGTTTACTGGAGTGAGATGCAAATAAAGGGACTCAAAGTAGATGAGAAGAAGTTGCAGGACACTTGCATTAGCTTTTACATTTTTTCCGTTGCTGCTCTTGCTCTGCATGTTCTGAACCTAGCAGACATGGACTAGGAAAGCCTTACTGAGATATACCCACACTCAAAATAAATTAAAGAAATATAAACCATCACACTGAATTTTCAAAGCTTGTGGTGCAAGCAGCGCAGAGTTAGCATGGTAGATATCACATTGTCAGAGCTCTGCCATGTCCCGGACTTCTGTCAGTAGAGTAGAAACTGGAGTGAATCTGAACTATGCTACTGATCCCTCTGGATGGGTGGATCCATTTTAACGTGCTCTGGCTGGCTTTTAGGTAACTGAAGTTAGTACTGGAAACCGGAATGGAAAAAGTGGGTAATATAAATAAGTTAAAGCATCCATAATCATAGATACACAGTATCTGCTTAATAATAAAACCAAAGCAGGAACTTAACCCTTATAAAATTCCAAATATCCAAACAGAAGAGTAACTGGAGAACTTACATAGTTGAGTTGAAAATCTTGAGTGCTTCACTTATATTTCATTTGAAGAAGGTAATGGCTTAGTGATTAAATAATATTATGCCACATTTAAAAGTACAGTCTCCCACTCCCCCTTCATTTCCTGAAGTTTGAGCCCTGTTTAAATCACTGTAAAACTGCTTGGTGCTTAATCATATTCTGACATGTCAGTTCATGCACTTCTCTGGCATCCAGCTCACTCACGTGTCTGCAACTGTCTCACACCTTCCATGCTCCAACTTTTTTTTTAGCAGAGTTGACTGTGAGCTACGGATTCAAGCCTCAGACTTGAAGCAGCTGCATGAGTTTCCTTGTACAATGCCCAATTTTCATGCAGTATGTGCTGCTGAGTATTATATTCTACAGAATCCTAAACTCGAAAGCTGAAAAGCTGCTAGAAATTGCCTGAAACTTTAGTAATTCTGCATAGGGTGATTTGTCTATATTCCACCCTGGGATATTCATCTGAATTTTAGCACTGAAATGCATGGTTGGTGGGAGTCTGCAACCATCTTGGTCTGTGTGTTTACATGCGGTAATATCAGAATTTATAACACATACAAGTTTCCTCTTTAGTTCATTTGTATTTCCTCTTTAGTTCATTTGTATTTCCTCTTTAGTTCATTTGTATTATTTCCTCTAGTTCAATTGTATTTCCACTGCTCTGTGGAATGTTATACAGCAGCATGAAACTTAATCTTGAACAGTTCACAAATACATTTTCAAACTTAGTGTGGAATAAGGTACAATTTAAGGGATTCTCTACTTGCCTTCACAGTGCTTTTAATTCTTGCAACACAGTCTCATTCTCAAAACATAGAAATCTTTGATTACTGAAACTGTATGTAAGTAGCTATGGCTCAGAGACTTTATTAAAGTCAGTATTTTCTGGAAATGCTTATAGCTTGTAGATAATATTTATTAAGATTAAATTGTGGAATTGATACAGATAATGGTGGCTATAAATACAGATTTCATGGTTTTCATCCATAGTGGTGATAAAATTTGAGGGTTTATTTTGTACTTAAAAAGAAAAAATAAGTTCAATCTCAGAAATTCAAGAATATTTTTTCTGGGGTATCTATATTTAGTCATGAGCTAGATAAAATCTTGCATTTTTATGCTCAAGCTGCAGTTGCAAAGCTCATTTAAGCTAATATTTTCATTAGTTTAAACTTAACTTTTGTGAATATCAGATAGAGTTATAATATTCTTTATTGCTGACAAATAAGATTATTCTGATTTTAACTTACTGTTTATACAGTTTCTGGGGTACCTCAGGACATTGATTTATGTAGGGCTGGACAGTGCATAGAATGAAGCTCAGCCACTCAAATCTACATAGATTTTTAGAGTGTTTTGTAAATGTGAATTTAATACTTTATTTAGCTCAAGTTTCTAGTTGAAGATAGTTATTTAGTTGAACCTGTAAAGATTTACAGCATTATGAAGAGAAACAGTACAGTATTCCCTGGTTTTGCTAGCTCTGTACAGTGTAATTGCTCTGGCAATTTTACTGGCTCTTCTTTTCTTTCACTTCACCATAAAAGCATATCACCAAGAAGTTCACATTTTCCCAACACAATAAAACCAGAAATGTTAAGATTTGGTACATCCTGGGGCTGGGCTGACTCCAGGGTTTAATCTGGTTGATATTGTAGAGCTGGTTTACTGCCCTAAAGCTAAAACGATGGTATGCTTACATTTCATGTTTCATTAGTGTAATATAAGTGTATTCTCCTGGTTTGTTTTGTTCTCTTTTTGTTCCCTTTAATAACCACCTAAAAGGAACAGCCACTGAAACACTAAAAATGAGAATGAATGACACATTGTAAGGAAAGAGGCTCTACGCCAAATTCCACACGTTTACACTGCCAACATTTATCCACAGTGTTGGCAAAGCAGAGAAACACTTCTGAGCTGCTCTGTTATTTATGAGACAGATATTTTTTTTTCCTGGTGGCACAGCACTGGATAATCTGAGTTTTGTCACCATCAGCTTAGCCATCAGTTTTTAGTGTGACATGGAGTAACTCACTTTAACCCGTCCTTGTCTCTAGTGTCTTTATCTGTAACATGGAGGTAATAGTTATGTATCTGATATTAGTGCTCTGACACTGAATTCAGTTAAGATCCAGGAGTATATTCTATCTTTATGTGAGGCATTATTACATATGAAAATACTAATTACTTATATGAATTTAATGAGCAGTTACTCAGGGTGTTGTGAACATAGTCCAAAAAAGCAATACATATTGAATACATGTTTTTCCATCTGTTAATAAGTGTAGGAAAAAGTCAGGTACAACAGTTTTCTTCATTTTCATTTGACAGATATGTCTATACACACATAAAGGTATTCTGCCTCATTTGTCTTTCTGAAGTCATTCCAGGATCTGCCTTCACTGTGAAATACCAGGTTTTACCATCTTCATCCTTTTCCTCCCCTCTGTCTCTCCAGTGTTGTAGCTAAAATGTATTATTCTGTATTCTGATAACATTTATAGACATGGTATTGTGTTATAGAATCATAGTATATGGAATTATTCTCTCCCTTCCTCCCCTTTTTCTTGTCCTGAAAAGACCTATAACGCGGCTTTCCTGGTATTGTAAACTGCCAATAGAGAGCATGAAGTTAGAAACGTATGTTCAGTTCAGTAAGAATGTTGGTTTGAACAATGTGTACTAAGTCCTTGTGCATGTGGAAGTTAATTACTGTGTAAGAGATTTCATATATTCATTCTGGGAAGTTGCCTTAGGCAAAAAATACAAATTCTTACTTTTTGAAATGTCTTCACTGCAGTAGGCACTGAAAGCATGTCTAAGTTCAAGCAGATAAATATTCACTGTAAGCGTAACCTCTGTAGTCACACGGCTACACGGAAGCTGTTTTTCTGTGCAACTTGAATACTACATAGAAACAGCTCAGCTGGGAGGAGATGGTGAAGTAAAAGAACAATTAGAACAGCTGGTTTTCAAAATCATGGTCCAGGTTTTCTTGGTTAATGTTAAGTGTGTGTTTGTGTATCTCATGTGTTCAGTCTTCCAGAATGGATAGACCAAGACTTTAAGGTCCAATCCACTTACTTGTATTGGTCTGATTGCATTAAAAATAGGGGTACATTGAATTTGTTTAGTTTCTTTTTCCTTGAACTCTCTCTAGTAGAAGTATCTCCTTGCAACAATCTAATGTGCTCTCCTTCTTTTGCTTTTTGAGTTTGTGGAAAAAGAATATACCAAAGAAAAAACAAGGCTTCAAGTTGGCTTTTTATTTCAACTTCCATTTATGCTCTTTGTATTCATAGAGGTTTATTTTTTTTTTAATGAAAATTTCAGCATTAATTTCACTTTCAAGGTTTTTTTTTTTTGGGTTTTTTGGGTTTTTTTGGGTTTTTTTATTGTTTTTTTTGGTTTTTTTGTGTCATTTTTGGTTGTTTTTGTGGTTTTTTTTTTTAATGTTTATTTTTTAGCATCGTTTTAGACTGTTGTTTAGCTGGGGTTTGTTTGCTTTTTCTTTTAAGTTTCAATGAAGTCTTTGTTCTGCTTTATTCCAGCACAGTGTTTTCTCCTGTGCTTTGTTTGGACTTACTAGGACTTCAGAGTAAAAGGTAAAGATTTTTTATTTTTATGTTAAAGATCACATACATTCTGCCAACTAAGAATATTGCTGGTGAGCCAGATATCTCCAGGAGAAGGGTTATAAAGGTGGCTTGAAAGTGTCTGCGGTTTAGAAACCGCACAGTACAGACACTCATAAAATACATGATTTATGCAAACAGAGAAAGAGTTATTTGAGTCTGGAGAAAACGTCTGTGGGGCTCATGGAGAAAGGTGACAAACTCTAAAAACTACTTTTTATTTGCTCAGGATGTAATTCTTCCTGTATTATTTGCATTGCCTATGAAGTGCAGTGCTCGCCTCTTTAATAGAAGCACCTCAAACAAGTCATTACTTAATTTGGTCCAGAATAATTTAGCCAAGATGAATATACATAAATCATTGCACATTTTGTTAATGTACAGTGTAAACGTTTTGCTGTGATATCAGTGTTGAATGTGTGCAGTAAGGGAGAGATTTTTGTGCAGACCAACTTTAGCATTTTCAGTCTCCTGCCAACTGACTCTTTTTTTCCAAATTGCTGCAACAGAAAATCACCCCTGTAAACAGAAATAATGTGATTAAAGCTTCTGTTTAAGAGCTTGTAGAAGTTTTGTGTACATGGCGATCTCAATTTAAAAGGTGAACAATTGTTAGTTTTCACATTATTTCTCTCGTCTTGAAGGCTGAAGTAACATCCATTATTTATGTCAATGAGAGAGAAGTTACCAAGTTTGTGATCCCTCCCTCAGCTCCCCAACAAGAGCCATGGTAGCAGGCGTTAGGCATGAATAAGCTCTGTGATAGGAAACCTTTATCGTTTTCTCAAAACTTGCCAAGTTTTCTCAAATGAGTTGCCAAGTATTTTCTTTCTGCATTCATTTGTCTGCCATTTCTAAGGATGAGAAACACTTGAGCATCTACTCCTAAATCAAAGACTCATATTCCAAACTTAAGAGGACTGATTTCACTGAAACAACTAATTGAAGCTTCATCTAGTTGAAGCTACATATCAGTTTCAGTAGGAACAAACCCTTCTGGAGGATGGTTCATCTCGTGCTAACACAGGTTTTGAGGTCTAATGAGAATGAATAGTTTTCTGGAACTGCCCAGCTCTTTTTTCATCAGCTGCAGAACAAAAGCAATGTCAAGAGCAAATTGAACTTGCCTTTCAGTGACAATTTGAGAAGAATCTTACCGTACGTCCTGGTTTCAGCTGGGATAGAGTTAGTTTTCTCCCTGGGAGCTGGTGCAGTGCTGTGTTTTGACTTTAGTCTGAGAACAATGTTAATAACACACTGATGATTTAGCTGGTGCTAAGTTGAGCTTACTCTAAGTCAAGGACTTTTCGGTCTCTCTTGCTCTGCCAATGAGGAGATGCACAAGAAGCTATGAGGGAGCAGAGGCAGGAAACCAGGAAACCTGACCCAAACTAGCCCAAGGGGTATTCCATACCACAGAGCTCAGGTAATAGAAACTGGAAGGAGCTAGCTGGGAGCCACTGATCGCTGCTCAGGTCTGGCTGGGCATCAGTCAGTGAGCAGTGCGCAATTGCATTGTGCGACACCTGAGCTTCTTGGGTTTTATTCCTCTCTCTTTCTTTGTTATCCCCCTCTTATTTAAAATCATTACTATTATTACTATTACTTTATTATTACTTTTTACTTTATTTCAATTATTAAACTGAAGTAATTGTCTTTGACTTCTCTTTAAAAATCCTAAAGTGCATCTCTTTATATATACTGATAAATAAATGCATTTTATTAAATGCGTTTTAATAAAAATACAGAATTAATATATAAAACCCCCAAACCAAATAAACTTAGGTTGAGATTAATTTTACTTTTACACAGGCCTGTGTAAACCAATAGATCTTCAAAATGACGGTTAATAAATAACGGTATTTAATGAGATATTTGGAAACAAAATCAACTTCAGACAACAAGTTACAGTTCAAACCTTGTGTAAACAGGTGCAGTTGAAATGGCTTGAATGGATTTGATTCTTGACATTTCTTAGGAGGCTGAAAAAGACTGAGAGAAAGCTTTTTGAAGGGCTATGCATAAGGGAGAGTGACCAGTGTGTTTGTCCCCAGAATTTTAAGACGTCAGTTTTACCTCCTGCAGAAATTTGCCATTGTTACATTTGCCAATATTGTGTCACATTGCATCATGAAATTTGCTAACTTAGCCTGCATTAGCTTGGACTATTTTGCACATACACTATTAGAAGTGATTAAATGGGTTTTCAGTTAAACTGTCTTCCCCTGACAAGCTTAAGTAAAATTTATTTCAATAAACCAAGCCATTAGGAAGCCATCTGTTTGAAAATGATCTGGGACTTTTGATTTTAATATTCGTGTCTGCATTACTTGTTACTGAATTGTTGACTCTTGCATTTCTATTATGTGAAGCTCAGAAACAGGGATGTATAAATCTTGGGATTTATATACTAACTACAGTAAATTTTTGTGATTGTTTGCTGCTATAAATTGTCAAAACAAGATTTAGTCAGCCTTCTAACTCGCACTTTCTTAAGAACTGTAAGTCTCCATCACTTTTCTAACCTGAATTATTGTTTTTCCATAAGTTAAGTGGAGAAATAATGTCATTCATACAGCAAACTGTTAAAAACATTATGTTTTGTTACCTTTTGCTTAGCAGTTTCCCATTTGGTACTTTACTTTGGATGGTATATAAAGCAAATAAGCAGGTGGAAATTGGGTCATAGGAATCTTTCTAGTGCCAAGAACCAACTTAGTGGAAATTGTTGAGCATGGCCGTATTTTCTAAGCAGTTTTACTTTTCTCATCTGATTTTGGCATAATGTTCCATAGTATTATGTATGTTTGAAACAATTACAAATTAATGCTGGATCCATTTGGCTCTCATCAGCTCCTTTTAACAGCAAACACATTTTGTACAGATATATGTCCACTGGAAGTAGGAAATCTTTTATTTGAAAAGTTACAGCTCTACTTTCACATTTTTATGATCTTTAAATTTCAATATTCTTCATCTAGACAAGGGCTGAAGCTGTAAAACTCCAGTCTACTGAAGGCTGTTCATTAAGTTAATGCTTACTTTGAATATTATTTAATAAAAATAGGGGTTTGAATAGGACTAGAAGTTGAATGCACAGATTATAGGTATGGTCTATTTATTTATCTGGGTTTCTTGTTCCTTTTTAATTATTTTTCCCCTTACTATCCGCCTTTCTCAAAAAAAATTACCCTTTGGTAATCAGTCATGGTTCCACAGAGATCAACAGTGACATTGTCATTATGTTAGTCACTCTCAAAACCATCTTGAAAGCTGTCATTAGCTATAGCTACTTCAGAATGAAAGCTTAGGAATTCCCAGATGAAGCTCCTGACAGCTGTCTGTCTTTGTGCACTGGTCAGAGCTGATCAGCGTGGTCGTTCTCATCTCTCTGTGACTCAGATTCTACCTAAACACCATATAGTGACAAGGAACAGGGAAAGATGAATCCAGAATTCATCCATGTTGCTGACCTTATATCTTGAAGACACATTCTGCCCTTCCTGGAAAGAGTATGCATAATAAAGCTTGGGATGATTTTATTTCTTTATTTGCCTTTAATCCACAGATGTTCAGCATGAGCTGTTTTAAAAAATGTTTAGATGCACAGGAACTTTGTCATAGTGATATCTTTAGGTTCCTACAGATGTCAGGAGGTTAAAAGGATCATCAGGGTTTTGGACTTCACTATCCAACTACACAAAATCTTTTTTGTCCATCCACAGTTTCTTTGCACAGGCTGCAAGACCGTGCTTAAAACCAACTCACAGTATTTTATGTATGTATTGCACATACATGTATTTCCTGCTGGTTTTGCAGAATAATACTTTAAAGTAATCAGATCATTATTGTCTTCAGGGAGCCCAGTGCATGCTCATCTGCAGCACGCGTTGTAGTTACAGGTACATGGTGTACAGCAGCCCTTGTAGGGCAAATGGTGTGCACTGGCTGGATCAAACAGGGATTGACACCCTACTGTGGATGTCTTCATCTTATCCAGATCTTTTTTTCTAGACACGGAACATGCTTGGGACACCCTACTGTCTCTTGAACTGTGTCACTTCAAAGGTGGCAAGGTCTTACTTGGGCTTATAAATAGTTTTCCCTGCTGGAAATTCTTACCAGCAAATGAGAGATGCTAGCATATTATCAGCTATTTGGAATAGCAAGAAAGTAAGGTAATAGAGGTGCTAGAATCTTCAAAGCAATAATTGTATTCATACAACTTTCAGTACTGGCTGAGCATTGTAATTGAAGGTTTCCTTAATGCTCCCTAGAAATCAGAAGGATCGGTGGGTTTGCGTGAAGGAGAAATTCATATAAAGCTTTGTCCACTGAAAACAGACACTTGTCCTACCTGCAATGTACAGTTTTAAAGTACTTTTTATAGTTGAAAAAACTGAAACACAATAAGCTTTTCATTTTGTCTAGCCCCAAATGATTGCTTTAGTGTCTTTTGGATAGATTTGATCACTGGTTCATGGTCTGCAGTTATCAAACCCAGAACTCTTTCTCAAGAAATAAGGTGTAACTGAAGGGGAAAAATATAGCAAATTATTTCAAGTAAGAAGGGTGGGTAATCTGACATCCACAGGATGTCTCAGTCCTGATATATATTAAAATGAGTAGACTAATTTAAATGAAATCACTGATTCTGGGCTTCTTGGAATAGGAAAGCATCTCTTGGTTAAAAAAGCAGCATAGACACACTTCAGAAACAAAAGCAATGCCATCATTGTTGCCTTCACTTTAAAACAAAACCAAACAAAATCAGCCTCTGGAAAGTCTGTGAGTCAACACCATTTGATTTGTAACACTGGATACAGTGGCATGTTTATGAAACACATCAACACACATGCTCTCTCATTATGTTTTTTGGTATTTAGTACTCTTCCTTCCAACCTGGCCTTGAACACTGCCAGGGATGGGGCAGCCACAGCTTCTCTGGGCACCCTGTGCCAGCACCTCAGCAC
>JAVHNF010035405.1:0-10382 GCA_034783455.1 Micropsitta finschii
TTTCGTTTGTTTTGATTTCTTTTCTTTCCTTTCCTTTTATTTTTTTCTTTTTCTTATTTTATTTTTTCTTTTCTTAAAAAAAAATAAACCCCCACAAAAAAAAAAAAACCAAACATTCACCATATGGACAGAAACGTATTAAGAGCTCTTTATGCATTTCACAACTTTTTCCTTTTATGAAGGAAAATTTCTCACATGTAATGGGTTTAAAATTAACCAGGTTAGATATAAGGAAGAAGTTCTTCACTGTGAGGGTGGTGAGGCACTGGAACAGCTTGCCCAAAGCCTCATCCCTAGTAGTGTTCAAGGCCAGGTTGGACTGTACCTTGGGCAATGTGGCCTAAGGTGAGATGTCCCGACCCGTGGCACAGAGGTTGGAACTAGATGATCTTAAGGTCCTTTCCAGTGCTATGTTTTCTATGATTCTATGTGGTAGAATGGACAAGAAAATGTACAGACTGCATTCTGTTCATAGAATCATAGAATCATAGATTAGTTCCTTAACTCTAAATTTTGATGAAAACAAAACTTCATCTTTTCAAGGCCAGGCAGTCTCTTTTATCTTATTAATTTTCTGCAAAACATTCTCCATAAAAAAGAACTTTATATACCTTATGAATGTTGGATTTACACTACTTGCTTTAATAAGAAACAAATGAGAAAAGCTATCCCTGAAAGAATTCACATTGAACATTTATTTATATTAAATTTGGGGATTGGATTTGAGACAGTGGTAAAATGAAGTCATATGTGAATTATATTCCTATGTATATACATATGGTTTTATGGAAACGGAAATCCGCATTTGAGTCATTTACAGAAAATGCATGGCAAACAGCAGAGCTCTTCTGTGTTTCATTTATCCAGAAATATAGAAAGTGAGATAACACCAGTGAAGATTCTATTACCAAAGAAGTGTTAAGCTGCTGACCACCAAATACACATTGGACTCACTTCTCAGTTGCTGTCAATGACTTCTGAGTACAGCTACATCAAACAAGTGGTTGTTCCATCAGCAGATGGTTATAATAAATGTTTTTACACATGCACAAATTTATTTCAAACTGTAATGAAAAGATTTTATTTTACTGCAATATTGCTGGATGATTTGATTTGTATCTTGAAATTCTGAGGAAAGAAAAAGAGGGATAAAAGTAAAAGCTCATTTCAGATAGAAAAATTAAAGCATTGACATTCTTGAAATTTGAGTTTTTAATGAATTCACCTTTCAGCAAAACATTTTAGGACTGTCCAATTTGCGCTATGAGGCAGGGCAGAGATTTTGTTTTTTTTAACAGTAAATGACAATCTTAACAGCTCTGACCATATGAAAATATGCAGACAGCGACAAAAAGCTACAGATACCTTGGGAAACTTCCCTAATACATTGTGAGTGGCAACTGACTTTCCCAAATCACTAACAGATATTTGAACTACCTTTCCACTGGATTACAAGGTGGTAATCAGAAATAGGAGGTATCTTTTCCAACTGCAAGACATTTAAATTTCCCATTTAGTGTTATATCCATTGCTGGTTTGCTTAACTACTGTTATATGAAAGCCTTATCTAGTTTTGCCCAGTTTACAGTAGGTTTCCTGCTGCAAGAGCTGGAGCTGCCCATCATCCTTTAAGTAGAATTCCAGACCACAGTAATGAGATCTTGCCTTAGCTGATTGCATAGAATATCTTTCTCTGTGAAATGAAAATCAATATTAGCTACAACTTGAGAGATAAGAGCACGAATTTCTGAGAATGGAACCTTATGTACAGTACAAAATGTGTGCAAAAAAAGAAGGTTCTAATGTATCTGGGAGAACTTTATTTTAACAGTCTTTTCCCCCATGTCAAGTAACCAGTAATTAATTTGTTTTAGCACTTTAGCTATTTGGGCCAGAGAAAATTGGTTTAACCCATTTAAAGATAGCTACCTAAAATGACCATGGCTCTTCTACCAAGAAAGGAAAATGAAATGATAGTGGGAAATGCAACAGAAGAAAGATTCCCAGGAGTCAAGAGGATGTCCAAGCCACAAATACATTCCAGTAGATCACTAATGAGTGAACATGTCTCATGTCTTGCTGCCTGCTATAATCACTCATTTGATTTAAGCAACATTTGGTTCCAATGTGTGTTTCGTTTCCAGAAGGCGGGTAGAAATCTAGCTGAAAACCATATTCAGTGTTGTCTTTGCTGTTTTCATTAATTTCTAGGCAGGATGACTGTGGTTTGGGTTGCTTTGAGCACTGGCATGAAGAGTTTCCACAGTTTGGCTCACAGTTTACTATGACCAAGGTTTGTGGCAGCTAGATTCTTTGTTAAAACCTGGTTGCAACTCAAAATTTGATTCCCACAGGAAATGCTGACATCTGGGGAGGGGGACAAAGAGCAAGCTCCAATCAAAGTTAAAAACAAATCATTTTCTGAACTCTCTGTAGAGGGATATTCCAAAGGGTAAAAATTGCTTAAGGAAGAATGAACTGCTGGAGTTTGATTCTAAGCAACAACCTGGGTGGCCCCTGGACCATGAGATCATCTAATTTCAGAAAATCAAAGATAGTCTGAAACATTCAACGTGTCAACAAGAAAGCCCAGAATCCCTTGACACCAGCAGAGCCCTGTAGTATTTCCAACTGCATGGTAGGAGGACTGGGAAAGTTAAAATTGAAAGTCTCAGATTATTTAAGAAGATTCAACTTTAGAACCATGAGGGCTGCTCAAATTTTTCTGACTCATAGCACAGGATGGCATGGAAGTGCAGATCCTGGACTTTGAGTTTGCTAAATATTCTGCTGGACAGAAACAGGATCACAACCTGCTTCAGTCACCATGGAAGTTCAATTCAGGGAGATATTTTGCTGCAAATAAAATATTTGTGAAGACTTTATTTTCAACTCTGAGATATCAGTCAAAACAGGCTCACTCCATTGTTGGCATAAATTGGCTGTTTTGAAGCATATTAAGGACCCTATTCAGTAGGATTTGCATTACTCAGCAGGAGGTGTCATTTCAGAATCTTTTGTATTGTAGGAATCAGTCCAGGGAACACAATCTTGCCCACAGCTGTAGAAAGAATGAAGTTTTCAAAAATAAATTTTATCTAGAAATCAAGTTCTTGATGTCCCACAGAATAAAAAAAACCCATTCCCTTCACCCTCCCAGAAGCATTTCCCCCCCTTCATTTTTCACACTTTAGTTGAAAAATGCTATTGAATTCTGATTTGGTTGCTTATTTCCAGAGAAGTGACCAAGAAAGAGTAAGTAAAAAAAGGAGAGTAGAATCCAGCAGCTCTTTTCAGTGAAACAACTGAGTCAACTAGTCTAAAACTGTATTTGTTTACTTGCCATCCCATAAACAGTAGTTGAAATACATAAAAGTCAGGCAGAATAAGTTTTAATCCCAGGGTAGCATACAGTGGAAAGTAATTACATTGATTTTAAGACAGGTCAATATGGAAACAGATACATTGAAGGGGAAAAGGTCAGTTCTTGACAAATAGCAATTCCACTAGCTCCAGGCCTACAGAAGTAAATTGTCTCCATTCAGTTTTCTTCAGTATTTCATCTATGAAACAGTTCCTTGCCCAGAAAATTATGGATTGGCTTAGCTTTCAAATCGACTGTTTTTCACATTTGACGGTGACACAGTGGGCACTGACGAACTTCCTCACCATGTACTGACTTGCAATATTTTCACAGCAACTGACATTATTTGGGGATATTGCCTATGCTAGCCCTGTTAGTAAAGCCATTCTTAGCCTTGGTAACAAGGTAGCCACATGCTATGAATGTGCACATCTATAACCAGCTGTATCTTCTCTTGCAGAGAAGAAACAAGATAATCACTCAGTTTCATATAGCTCAGAAAGCTGTCTTCCTATTGAGAACAATAGGTCTAGTTCTTCTCTTCATTATACATTCCACCGCTGGGGTGGCACCACTGAAATTCTATTACACCACTGCAAAACTAGCCCTATACATAGAAGCAGTCCTGGAAAATGCTGGAAATATTGCTTAGAAGATTCTTCTTTGGAAATAAAGAAAAAGTCTATTAAATTCTTTTTGGGATTCTGCTCTTATATTTCATCTTGTTGTCTGGACTGCAAAGACATGGGAAAATAGTTACAGGTCTTGACTTTTTTTCCCTAGGATAAGTTCAGTAAAATGGATTCATGTTTCATGTTTTGGAGCCACATCTAGTTTTGAAACACCCATTCCTTTTTACATTCCCATTCACTTTCACAACACTGCTGTATCCAAGCAACCTCTAAATACAATAATGATATATCCTTGATTATCTTTTTATTAAATAGAAAAAAGTTTTAATTCTACCCATACTGCATAGTTTATATTAAGTATCTAACTTCAGCACTTTCAAGAAGAGAAATAGAAACTGCAGTGGTATTTAGCTACTATATTTCTGAGATTTTGAAGTGCTGAAGATCGAGAGAAACAAGCTCTAAACATCTGAAAAATATGTGTGCACCTACAGACATGTATGCATGAACACACATTTATGCATCTATGGAAGATGTGTCACAAGACAATTATGGCTGCTTAACAATGAACTCATGAATTCATCACACATGATGGTGATGAATTTTTTAAGACTGCAGTTCGAAAAACAATATAGTAATAAAAAACAGCTCAGTCAAGACTGTCAAACTGTCAAAGACCCAAAATGATAAAGAAAAAATTAAACTGACATCATAACCAGCATTTTGGATCAGTGGTAATAACTGCATGACAATCATACATAAATGTGAAAGGTGATTGTTTTTTTTCACTCAGTCACCTAGGCCTCCTCAATGGAATTTACTGTAGAAATGCATATTTAAAATTATACTCAATTGAGTGTCTAAAACGAATGTTAGTTGTCAGCCCCAACATGTCTATAAAATCTGCAGGTGTATGTAGGAATACAGCAGGAGTATATATTAGAACTCACTGATCACTGGCAGCAAGAAGGGAATACGTTACAACAAAAGTAGTTTTTGAGTGTGTTCTAACATTTTAATTGGTTCTATACTTACAATTTGCTGAGCTGTTGTGGTTTACATTCAGTGCTGACAGTAATATGACTGATACGGGTTTTAATAAACTAAAAATGAACTCATGTCACTCATTGCTCTACAAAGCTGTTGACAGCTACTAGATAGGCTAACTACACCTGAAGATGTTAAAATTTTATTGCCCTTACCTGACATATCTGCTGAGTCTCCTGTAATGGAAAAGCAGCAGAAAAATAATTAGACCAGAAATAAGATTAGTGCTAAAGAAAATATAAGCCACGTTTAGTGTAATTTCTTAACACACACCTTGATGTCAACTCTTTGCGTCGCAGCAGCACCAGTACTGCTTTTAGTGTTAAAGATGAACAACTACTCATAAAAGGAGGTCACGTCAAAAATAAAAATCCACAGAATATATTTTTATTTCCATTTTTACTTACAACATAAAAATCTAGTTTTGGTGTATGTTAGGTGTCTTTCTGCCAAGCTAAATAAAAACATATTTTAAATGTTACTGATATTTTAACAAATTAAGGGGAACACAGCATCCCCCCCCAAAAAATGCTGATAGCTACTTCTGCTAAGTAGTAATGTTTGAGTCTGATCTTGACAAGTGGCAAATACACCCAATGTTCTTCCATAGGAACATTAAGAAAGAAGGAATATAAAGGTTCAGGTACCGGGAAATATTAAGACTCTGCATAGCAGCATTAGAGTTTAAAAATGCTTGAAGTAATGTTACTGTAAGTCTTTTGAAGATTTAAATCATGATGGTGAAGCTATGTTTGTGCCAGTCACATGAGTAGGAAAAGTAGCCGCAGTTAAGTATGTTCTTTATGGTGTATTTACTCCTTAACATCAGTTCAATTCTAAAAATAAGCATTGCTTGAAGATATTTTGCTTCCAGCTCATTTTTCAGATTTAATTCTCTCCTTAAAAATGTTTTGGAGTCTATTTTTAAAGTGTCATCTGCTCCTGATTTGTTGGCCTTAATCCACATCACAAAGCAGTTAAAATTGTTCTACTGCTATAGATCTAGAAATTATTATGAAATAAAAAAACACTAAGGGTCCTGTGTTTCTTCTTGAGTAAGATGAACACAGAAGAAAATTCACAAAACCCCCATATTTTCACATTATGCCTACATTCTTCCCATATATTCTGTCATACGAAAAGGTAAACAGGGCCAGATTAAGAAATACGCTGAAAAAGCAAATTCCCGAAGACAATAAAAGGTCTGTAATTCCTGCAAATGTTCTTTTCAACCAAAGCACAGGCAAAATCTGCTGATAGTTTTTTCCATTTAGATAATTTCTATTAATAATTTCTTTAAATTGATGTGAGGTAAGAAACTCACTTAGAAATTAAGCTATTTTAGCTAAGCAGTTACCACATCAATGAGTCAATTTTAATTTAAAAATCCAAAACACAGAGGGAAGCAGATAATAAACAAACTGACCATATTCAGATAAAACATCTAAAACAAACCTACAGGGAAAGAAAAAAAAAAAGTATTCTCGCTAAAATGAACCAAGGGGTTTTTGTATTCTATGCACTAAGAAAAACCATGTGGTTTTGAATCTGCTGAGAACCAAATGAAGATTAGAAAACTGTAGCTGCGCTGTAGGACTACAAAAACACACTGTTCTGCAAAATTTAGAACCAGCAGTATTAGTTCAGCTGTGGAGATGTACAGCTGAACTTTTTATTCTTTTTCCTGGTTAGTTTGTAGATCAATTTTAATGTTATTATGAAACATATATCTTTTTTTGCCCCTAAAACTAAATTTTCTGTAGGGAAACAGCATTAAGGATTTAATTCAGGTTAGAATATTACAACTATGTATTATCAAAACACCAAGTAGGTACTATAAAACTGCGTGATGAGATAGAACCTACATGAAGTGGCATTTACTTTAAGAATTCTGAGTTTGGTCCATATAAAAATGAAGGATAGCTCAACTGAGCTTCAGCCTACTCAAGCTGATAGTTAAATAAAACCAGACTAATTTCATGGGGCTTAAGATTTGTAAAAAAATATTTTTGATAACACTCCAAACAAAAGATAAGCTTAATCTTCTTTCATGCCTTAATGCTTTTTGTTCAGCATTATTAAATTACACTCAAACATATAAAGAGGGCAGGTAACTGAGTAACACTCATACAAACGGAGATAGCATAATCAAATATTTTTGTGATTTATCATGAACTCACAAGGCCCTAATTGCATGCGCTTATGTTAATTTCTTTTTACAAATATACAAACATACCTACTTGGCCAGTTGCCACTATGTTGGTAAACTTGGGGTGCTGATTTACAGTGAGGCACAAAATATCATCATTGTGTTCCTGGTAAAAAGACTGAGAGCCTAAAAATGAAAAATAAAGAAGTCCAACTTTAATTATAACACACACACATAGACATGGTTAATGTTTGAAAAAGTTATCCAAAAGGAATTTTGGAAAGCTAATAACAAAATAATCAAATCTTTACTTCCTTCAAAATTCAGTAACTGGAAACATTTCAATATATTTGGTTTATGCAGCTATTATGAATCATCCCCACAGGCTAAATTTTCAGCAACAAATACTAGTTTTCCTACATACTTTCATAAGACATAAGGCATACCAGTTCTGTAATTCAAAGTGTGTGAGGAAATACTTTTCCTCAAGTGGGTTTTCTCCTACCTGTTGCCACATTATACAAGATCCCAATGGACGCAGTATGGTATATTACATCAGCACCATCATTCAAGTAGTGCACATTGTTTCTGCAGTCCTTGCCTCGGTACCCAAATACCAGCTCCAAAATTAGGTCCTAAAAATATATGTTTACATCCATTAGATATTCAAAACCTTAAAGCAATTATGAACTTTACTGTCTTTTCCAGGGTTTTATTTTTCAAATACATCCTTATGCAGTAAAAGAAAATATGTTTAATGATGTCTCAAACCAACAGAAACTGAGATTGTGCCTTCCCTATCAACTTACATTGTTGATCATTTTTGTCAGACCCAGTTGTGTCATCCTGCCATCTCTGTTTAGTGATGCTGTAGAATACTTATATGTGTATACACACTAATATATATATACATACAGATATTCATAGACATGCATGTAAATAAATTACAGTGAGCTAAGAACACCGTATTTTTGATGCAAAAGTTACTAAGAAACAAAGAATGACAAACACTGGTCCACAATTTAATTCCAGCTGGCCATTAAAAAAGCTCAATTGCAGCATAAAACTTCTAGAACACTAATGCTAAAAGGCTGTTTATTAATAAAGAGCTATCACAGAACTATCATAGAAAATAAACATAATAACTATAGAGAATAAACATAATAAACAGCTATCATGTATGTATCATAGAAAATATTTCAGTTGACATGAAGAACTGCATTTTTCAAGGTTAGATTACTTCAGATTAATCAAAACGGAGTATACTTATTTGCATCAGCCACATAATGAAAAAACACCAAATGCCCGAGCTAAGGACATCATTAATAGACTTTTTAAAAATATTTTGGTTTTAAAGCTATTAACAATTATGAACTTCAGATAAAGTTTTAAAGTAATTTTTTTAAAAACTGCTGTAAGAGATACTTAGTTTTATTGGCGATAATACACCCATTAACAATTCAGTTATCTAACCAGGACATAATTGCTTTCTATACACTGCATTTAAAAGTTTTTTTTGTTATTAAGAATTGAGTTGTGCTCCATTTCATTTGCACGAAGAAGTAGTATCAGGCTTTTGAGATGAAAAAACAAAAAAATGTCTGCCACTTTTTGGGCTATTTCCTCACTATTCAGTGTTTCCATCATTGATTACACGCAAAATGAATCAATCATTTGGTGTGTCCACGAATGTGTCAATTTTTGGGGGGATAAGGGGAAGGGAAATAGTAATCCTAGAAGGAGAGGAAGAGGAGATCAATGATTTTCTTACCTCTATAGGTCTCTTTTTTTTCCCAACATTATTTGTCTGCAGTTTCTCCGGCTGTGGCAATGCCCTACTAACTGGTGGTCTGAAATAAAGAACTGCGAATAAGAGAACGCTGTCCGTCACCCATTCCATACTAACACAGTACCTTCCAACGTGCTAATGCATATGGAAAACTTCTAGCCCTATCCTGCTTAACTGGTATTTTCATTCATCTTTAAAAGAAATACCTCTGTCAAAGCAAAAAATAAAAATGAAAGAAAAAAAATCTTTGTTTATGCTAGGGTTTTTTTGTCAATTCTTCAGCAACCCTTGAGGTTAATGCAAAAGCTTGTTTTACAATGAATGACCACTGATAAAATATTCTTCATTTTTTCCATGCTATGTTCTTCAGGTATTTCCATCTTTGTAGCATTTTTTATTGGATAAACTTTAAAGGCTTACCTGATTAACCTAAATAATTGAGATAACCATTCCTGTTGCCACATGCCCTCAGAAGGCCCTAACTTTCCTATTTTTGTAATAGTTTGTAAAGAACTCAAGGGATACCTGCCCATTTGCTTTTACATCAATAGAAACAAGTTTTCGATCAACACTTAAAAGTAAACTATTACCATGCAAATGCATGAATATAAGCCGTAACTTCTGTTCCACTGTTCTGAATAGCCCAGACTGAAGAAATATCAAATAGATATGTTTGATAAAGATCTGTAACATATCTTTCAGATTATGTTCAATGGTTCATATACAAAGAAACACACAAATAAGTTTTCTCTATCTAAGCTGTGCAATTATTTCAAGTGATTTGCAGAAGCACTAGTTATTGATTCCATATATACAGCGTATGTGGCTATGAAAAGAAACCTCTAAGTTTGACCCATAAGAGAAAATTAATTTTAATATAAATTCGGTGTATATATTCAATGAAATCCAGATGATTTAACCCAATAGGCAGCATGACAAACTAGTATCACACATACAACAGGTCATCTCTCTTTCACATTCTCTTTTTAGTATGAAGTACTTTTAATTCTACCTCTGCTCTTGAATGATGGCTTTGACACAAAATAATCACCATGTCCTTTCTAAGAAGGACATACTGTGATTTGTTTGTACATTGTATATTTTGATTTACTTCTGAAAAGTATGTAGTTCAAATACATACATATATTTGAATAATACTAAATTATTCAAATAAAATACCATTTTCTCAGCTATATTCATCCATTTTCCCTGACTAATTGTAGCATTATTTATAGATTTATGTCATACCCCCAATTAAAAGATTTGTACATATTATAATGCAAATTTTACAGCAACTAACTATAGACCGTTCTGAGATACTTCAGTACTTCCTCTATGCTTAGACACCTGCCTATAGAAACCAAAGTACAAAAAAACCCACAGAGATGAAATATTTCTGTC